>CM042010.1:139131563-139319063 GCA_023525715.1 Cichorium intybus
AAAGAAGTGATAGTGGGGCTTATGTTCATTTTCAGTTGGAAGTGGTAAGTTTGTTGCACCTGTTTCTTATTCATCGTCAATCACCACCACCGCTGACAACTTATGGCTGTAAGTTAACCACCACATGGCTGCCATGTAATGGTGGCTAATTTTTGTTGGTTCTTTCCATCTTTACCGCCAAAGAACCACCACCGGCAACTTATGGCCGCCGACTTACCACCACACCGTCGCCACAACAAGACCACCAAACAAGGGTGGTTGTGGTTGGCTGTCTTTTTCAGCTCCATGGTCTAGGGTTGGATCTAAGGGGATGTTTGGTATAGGGAAATAGAATCAAAGAAATGGAATTGATTCCATTTCATTTGTTTCTTTAATCTTGAGAATAGGAAATGGTTAAAAAATCTAATACTCTTTCCATGTTTTTAATTCTCTATTTTTAGTAGAGAAATGATGTGAAATCTGATTTTTTCCTAAAACCACCACCCACTACCACCACCATCCACCGTTACCACCATCACCCACCGCCACAACCTACATCATTGCCAACCACTGTCACTTATATCGCCACCACCACCATCATCATCACCACCATCCACCGTTACCACCACCATCCACCAACAACGCCACTAGACACCGTCATCGCCACTACCACACCCACCCAACACTACTACCACCACCACCTCATCCACCGCCACCACCGCCCACTGCCACCACCACCACCATCACACACCGTTACCACCTACACCCACCACCACCACCATAGTTACCCACCACTACCACCATCCACCGCCACCATCACCTACCACCACCGTCTATACTGTTACGCACAACCATCTTCGCTACACCCCACCACGACCGCCACTACCCACCATCCACCACTACCCACCACCACCACTTCCACTGCACCACCATCACCTACCATCACCATCTATACCGACCACCCACCACCACTACCATTTATCGCCACCCTCACCTACCAACACTATAACCCACCACCATCGCTAACATCCACTGCCCACCACCACTGCTACTGCCACCATCCACCACCACCCACCGCCACCACTATTTCCTACTGCCACTTCTACAACCCACCACCATTGTTGAAACGACCAAAAACTTATAATAAATATGTAAAATAAGATGTGTGTAATTTAAAGTTTTATATGTAATATTACGAGAAATTATGGTCGAAAGGGTAAAACGGTCTTTCGACAATTATAAGACCAATACGTAAAATAATATGTGTAAGTGAGATAATAATATAAACAATAAGTGTTTTTGCGGAATTTGAACTTCTTACCGTGTGAATAGTAAATCTTGACTAAAAAGGGCAAAATGGTCATTTGACATGAAAATGACCAAAATGTTAAGAAAATGTTAAATTGGTAACTAATAGAACTTGGTTTGTAAAGATGTGAGCTTTTGGATCATTTTTGAATACAAGGAAGACACTAGGGACTAAATGTGCAAATATTTAATAAAAATTAAACATAAAAAGAGAGAGATATTACTCTCTTTTCCAGAAGCTAGAAGAGAGTTCGAGAGAGAGTTGAGAGCTGGAGAGACGGGAGAATTCAAGCAATTGGAAGCAAGAAAATTCTTAGCAAGAAACCAAGATATTACATTAAACCAAGGTTAGTAATCAAGTTTCTAGTTTCAGTTCTTGGATTGGTTTTCACGGGATGAACTGAAATTGTAATTTCAGTCATGAATCAAGTAGTTTAAATGGCTTAACACTTCCATTAAGTCATACTAAAAGGACTTAATTCAGAAAAATAGAAGTAGATTGCTATTTCTCAAGAATTGGGAGTTCTTGTGATTAACTTGATTTTAATGGTTTAAAACCTGTAATAAATGAAGGGTTTTAGTCTTGGAACAAACCCTTATCGATTAAGTAGAGTATTCAGCATTTAATATGAGAAATTGGGAATTTGCAGCTTAAAAATCGGGGAAAACCTGGACTCCTGCACAGCAGGCGCGATGCGCCTTCCCTTGGGCGCAGTGCGCCTCACGGCTGAACAAAATTGCAGTTTTGGTTCAAGGTCTCCTGCCAAGAGGTTTTTGATTTTTAGTTTTTGTCCAAAACCTGTCTGTTTGACCCCAAATTTTAAACATAGGTCTATAATGGTTCAAAACTTCATAAAATATTATCGGAATTGAAATACGACCCTCCGAGGGTACTGTAGTAAAATACGTATAAAATACAATTTAACTAAAGTTGGTCACTCAAGAGTTATACACTTGTTTTGACCATTAATGGTATAATAAGGACTCTAACATGTTATAGAGTCAATTAAAAGGTAAATTAATATATCATATATCATATATAGGTGCAAGCCAAGTAATCGGACACCGAAAGGGTAAAGAACTGAGGGACGTCTAAACAACCTTTTACGAGTTATAAGGTGAGTACATGTAGCATTTTCACCCATTTTGGGGATACATGGCAAGTAAGTAAATATTTTTCAGATTTCATATATATTTTTTTATATGTGAAAATATTTGCAAAAATGGTACATTTTCCAGCTTAATGGAGAGTTAGTTGCTATATTTGAAAGTATGATTCCTGGGAATAGCCATGTTAGAAATATGTTTGAGTCAAAAGCTTGGCAATTAGCCATTTTGTGTACAATTATTGTTTTAGTTTCCAGAAAGTATTTTTATATTTGACTGGTATTGTAGCTAGCATTCGTTAGTAAGGGAACTATGTTCCAACCTACCCGGGTTAGGTAAGGAGTCTACTGGGGATAACCCCTTCGCGAAGTAGGCTGCCTCAGCACTTCTACGGTGAGGATTGATCCGTTCTTTCTAGCTGTAGAGACTTGGGGTATCACACATAGTGATTAAAGCCCTAAGTATAAAAATCCAGCAAGTTTATAAAACCAGTCAAAGAAAGTATGAAATAAGTATGTTTTGAAAGATATAAAATGGTTTTGATGGATAAAAAGTCATAGTACATTAATACTATCAAATTTCAGCGAATGTTTATTTATAAAATTTTTATTAAAGGAGATTAAATGTTTAAGTCCAAAACTCATGTAACTCACGAGACAATTTGTCTTACGTATTTTATTTTTATGCCATGTATTCCAGGTTCAAGTACAAATTTGTAAGATAGTTTGAAGTTGCTAAATAAGCACTAGGTGCAAAGGAGTGGAGCTGGATACAGCTTCCATATTTGGTATTGATTGGATCCGTTTTCTTTAAGCTTATGGCTATTTGATATGTAAATGTGACACCCCTTTTTGTTGTATTTAAACAACTACAATGGTTTTTGTTAAACCATGTTTTGTAAAATATGTTTTATTGTAATATAAATGGTTTGAAAAAGTCGGGGCGTTACAAGTTGGTATCAGAGCCATAGTTTAAGCGAATTAGGATTGGATCATTCCACTCCTAGGCTTAGACTAGTAAAATAGTTATTTAAAGTGAGTTACATAAATTGTTATGCCTTAAGGAATTAAGACATTATTTGTAAATGGCATTATATGAATATATTTATGAGTTAAAAGTAGCTAATTGATACTAGTGAACAGTGGAACCGAGCGGAAACATCGGTAACAACATGTGTAGGTGATTATGGTAATATGGGCCCGTATTATCATAATCACAGGACGCGTATTGTGACTGGTGTACCCGCAAGGGAATACTGAGAAACTGGTGGAAATATAGTAAACTAATATTATGATATATTATGAAGTACTAAAGTACTTGAAATTTTATAGCAAGATGCGAACTAGAAGTGGTCAAGGATCGTATGCGGAAAACCCAGATCCTAATGCAAGACCTCCTATGCCTCCCCGACCGCCCCAAGCCGTTGATGATGGCAATTCTAGGGGTGAGGCTAATCCACCTCCATTGACCCTGGAGGCAATTCAGAAGTTATTTCATAACTCTCAAGTACAAAACAGACAAGAAATGACTCGTCTTCTGGATGAGCGACTGGGCGAAAGATCTAAGTCACAATCTGAAGATAGCGAGAAAAGTGTGGCTCCTGAGGGTACTAACCCAAGACAGACTTCTTCCCAGGGAGATTCTTCCTCCAAATCACAGCCCCAATTCAAGACTAAAGGAGCGTGTACTTTCAAGGACTTTATGTCCTGTCGGCCGAAGGAGTTCAACGGGGAGATGGATCCGCGAATAACTATTCGGTGGTTGACTGAAATGGAACAAGTTCTCCGCATCTGCCATTGTGAAGATGATATGAAGGTGGGGTTTGCCTCTCAGATGCTAAAGGCAGAAGCTCTTACTTGGTGGAATACTCTCCGCCGAATCAAGGGGAGTGAATTTATGGATGCGTTGTCTTGGGACGAGTTCGTTCAGCGGTTGAAGGGCAAGTTCTGTTCAGCTAGGCACCGGGAGAACTTGGTCAATGAATTCTTTGCTCTTGCAAAGGATAAACAGACGGTTGACGAGTACACTAAAAAGTTTTGTGAGATGCTGCCATTTTTGGAAGATACACTACCGACCGAGGGTGGAAGGATAAACCGGTATGTCAATGGGTTACCGGGGGATTACTCATTAGAAGTTGGTAAGGCTACTACTCTCGATGAAGCCATTGAATCTGCGGCTAGAGTTGAGAGTATGTTGGAGAAAAAGGCCAAAGAAAGACAAGTTTTTGCTGAGAAGCGAAAGTCTTCAGGAATCTCTGGAGCAAACAAGAAGAGTCGTTTTTCATCGGGGTTTTCTAGGCAAAGTGAAGTCAAAGAATGTAAGAAGTGTGGAAAGAGACACAATGGAGAATGCAAGAAGGGCACTAGTGGGTGCTACAAATATGGTCTTCCAGGTCACCAAGCCAAAGATTGCAAAGTGAAAGATATTAGTGAAGTGGAATGTTACAATTGTCATGAAAAGGGTCATTACAGTACCAACTGTCCCAAGAAGAAGAATGAGACATTAGTTTCCACCGCAAGTAACAAGAAGACGGAACCGGCAAAGACGAAAGGGAGAGCGTTTCAGATGACACTTGATGAGGCCAAAGAAGATCAGGATGTGGTGGCAGGTACACTCATTGTAAACTCACAACCTGCTTATGTTCTTTTCGATTCTGGAGCACATTTCTCTTTTGTGTCCCATGAATTTTGTAAGCGTCTGACTATACCAATGAAACCGTTAGATGATACCTGTGTAATAGAAGTCGCGAACGGAGAGCTAGTTACGGTCCGTCATGTATATGAGAAATGTCCGATCGAGATTAATGGGCGAATATTAAAAGCTGATTTGTTACCTATCGGGATCAAAGGATTTGATATTGTTATTGGGATGGATTGGCTCGGAACTCATAATGCTAAAATCCTTTGTGGAAAACGAATGGTGTCGATCAAATTTCCTGATAGTAGCAAAGTTTACATATATGGGGAACGTCAAAAGAATATGCAAAGTCTCATTACTGCTATTAAGGCCCGCAAATGCATCCAAAAAGGGTGTGAATCATTTATCGCTTATGTGATGAATGGGAAGAAAGAGAAGCAGAAGATGGAGGACATAAAAGTGGTCAATGAATTCCCTGAAGTTTTTCCCGATGACTTACCTGGGTTACCACCTATTAGGCAAGTCGAGTTTCGCATTGACCTTGTTCCTGAAGCAAGTCCCATTGCTCGTGCGCCGTACCGCCTTGCTCCTACAGAGATGAGAGAACTTATGTCTCAGTTGCAAGAACTTCTTGACAAGGGATTTATTCGTCCCAGTTTTTCCCCGTGGGGAGCTCCAGTATTGTTTGTCAAGAAGAAGGACGGTACTATGCGTATGTGTATAGATTATCGTGAGCTCAATAAAGTGACCATCAAGAATCGATACCCTTTGCCACAAATTGATGATTTATTCGATCAGTTGCAGGGAGCTAGTTACTTCTCTAAAATTGATCTTCGTTCTGGATATCATCAAGTACGGGTGAAGGATGAAGATGTATGTAAGACTGCATTCCGAACTCGATATGGTCACTATGAATTTTTAGTGATGCCATTCGGCCTCACTAATGCCCCAGCCGTGTTTATGGACCTTATGAATAGGGTCTGTAAACCTTTTCTTGACAAATTTGTTATCGTTTTCATCGACGATATTTTAGTATATTCAAAAAGTGAAGCGGAGCATGAAGTGCACTTACGTGAAGTGTTGCGTACTTTGAAGAATGAACAATTATACGCGAAGTTGTCAAAGTGTGACTTTTGGTTGCGGGAAGTTCAATTTCTGGGTCATGTTGTTTCAGCAGAAGGTATTAAAGTGGATCCAGCAAAAATAGAAGCGGTAATGAAATGGGAACCACCGAAGACACCTACAGAAGTTAGAAGTTTTCTTGGGTTAGCCGGTTATTACCGACGGTTTATCCAAGATTTTTCTAAAATAGCAGTACCATTGACGCAGCTAACCCGGAAAGAAGTAAAATTTGTCTGGGGAGAAAAACAACAAGAAGCCTTTGAAATATTAAAGAAAAAGCTGTGTGAAGCTCCAGTATTATCTTTACCGGAAGGCATGGAAGAGTTTGTAGTATACAGCGATACGTCTAATAGAGGTCTTGGTTGTGTACTTATGCAACGGGGCAAAGTTATTGCCTATGCTTCTAGACAGCTAAAAGATGCAGAGACACGTTATACTACTCATGATCTGGAATTGGCTGCAATTGTGTTTGCATTGAAGATTTGGAGGCATTATCTGTATGGGACGAAATGCAAGATATATACAGATCATAAAAGTCTACAATATCTTTTCACTCAAAAAGAATTGAATTTGAGACAGACACGATGGATTGAGCTCGTGAATGATTATGACTGTGAAATAATTTATCACGAAGGAAAAGCTAATGTAGTAGCCGATGCTTTAAGCCGAAAGGTTCGTGAAAAAGTTATTAAAGGGAGGTCCATGAGAATTGAAGTGGTCTCAAATTTAATTCAAAAGATTAAAGAAGCTCAAGATAGTGCTTTAACCGAAGAGAATATAAAGAAAGAAAAGCTTTAGAAAAAGGTGGCATTTGCGGTGAATACTCAAGGGTTGCGCACTTTTAAAGGACGTATTTGGGTCCCTAAATACGGAGCAACCAGAAAGATAGTCTTAGATGATTCTCACAAATCCAAGTATTCTATACATCCTGGAAGTACAAAAACATATCAAGATTTGAAGCAACATTATTGGTGGCCAGGAATGAAAAAGAGAATAGCAAAGTACATATCCCATTGTGAAACTTGCGCACAAGTAAAAGCAGAACATCAGGTGCCGTATGGTTCTGCGCAGTCATTGCAGATACCAGCAGGGAAATGGGAAGAACTAACCATGGATTTTGTCATGGGATTGCCAAGAACGCGAAGAGGACACGATAGTATATGGGTCATTGTTGACAGATTGACTAAAAGTGCCCTATTCCTCGCGATGAAAGAAACTGACTCACTTGGAGAATTAGCTCAGTTGTACATCGACGAAGTGATCAGACGTTATGGAGCACCTTTGTCCATAGTCTCAGATAGAGATCCTCGATTCACGTCTAATTTTTGGGATTCTCTACAAGAAAAGATGGGAACTCGAATCAAAATGAGTACAGCCTATCACCCTCAAACAGATGGGCAAAGCGAACGTACTATTCAGACCTTGGAGGATATGTTGAGATCGTGTGCTATTGATTTTGGAGGTAATTGGGACCAGCACCTACCATTAGTAGAATTCTCGTATAACAACAGTTATCACTCCAGCATCAAAATGCCGCCTTTTGAAGCGTTATACGGTAGAAAGTGTAGAACCCCAGTGTGTTGGTTAGAAGCTGGTGAAGCAAAACTCACTAGGCCAGAAATTGTAAGAATGACAAATGAAAAGATTGGGGTGATACAGACCAATATGAAAGCTGCACAAGATCGTCAAAGAAGCTACTCAAATTTGAAGAAAAGACCTTATGATCTAAAAGAAGGCGATTTGGTGATGATAAAAGTATCACCTTGGAAGGGGGTGATAAGGTTTGGCAAGAGAGGGAAGTTGAGTCCAAGATATATTGGACCCTTCAAAATTCTGAAAAGAATCGGTTTACAAGCATTCAAGTTAGAGCTGCCACAGGAACTCGGGGGAATACATGATACATTTCATGTATGTTATCTTAAGAAGTACTTTGGAAAGAAGGAATTAACCATTCCTTTAGAAGAAGTAAGGGTGGAAACACCCAACAGACTAGTTGAAGAGCCAGAGGCGATGTTAGAAGTAAAAACCAAGAAGCTAAGAAACAAAGAAATTGACCTAGTATTGGTCAAATGGAAACACTCATTAGGCTCGGATTTGACTTGGGAAACTTTGGAAAGCATGAAAAGAAGATACCCTAATTTTATAAATTATGAAGCGATTCCGAGGACGGAATCCTAATTAGGGGGAGGTAGTTGAAACGACCAAAAATTTATAATAAATATGTAAAATAAGATGTGTGTAATTTAAAGTTTTATATGTAATATTACGAGAAATTATGGTCGAAAGGGTAAAACGGTCTTTCGACAATTATAAGACCAATACGTAAAATAATATGTGTAAGTGAGATAATAATATAAACAATAAGAGTTTTTGCGGAATTTGAACTTCTTACCGCGTGAATAGTAAATCTTGACTAAAAAAGGCAAAATGGTCATTTGACATGAAAATGACCAAAATGTTAAGAAAATGTTAAATTGGTAACTAACAGAACTTGGTTTGTAAAGATGTGAGCTTTTGGATCATTTTTGAATACAAGGAAGACACTAGGGACTAAATGTGCAAATATTTAATAAAAATTAAACATA
This sequence comes from Cichorium intybus, assembly GCA_023525715.1. Taxonomy (NCBI): domain Eukaryota; kingdom Viridiplantae; phylum Streptophyta; class Magnoliopsida; order Asterales; family Asteraceae; genus Cichorium; species Cichorium intybus. The sequence continues at coordinate 139,140,302 of CM042010.1, forward strand.
AAAAGAGAGAGATATTACTCTCTTTTCCAGAAGCTAGAAGAGAGTTCGAGAGAGAGTTGAGAGCTGGAGAGACGGGAGAATTCAAGCAATTGGAAGCAAGGAAATTCTTAGCAAGAAACCAAGATATTACATTAAACCAAGGTTAGTAATCAAGTTTCTAGTTTCAATTCTTGGATTGGTTTTCACGGGATGAACTGAAATTGTAATTTCAGTCATGAATCAAGTAGTTTAAATGGCTTAACACTTCCATTAAGTCATACTAAAAGGACTTAATTCAGAAAAATAGAAGTAGATTGCTATTTCTCAAGAATTGGGATTTTGATCAAGAACCCTAGATTGGGAGTTCTTGTGATTAACTTGATTTTAATGGTTTAAAACCTGTAATAAATGAAGGGTTTTAGTCTTGGAACAAACCCTTATCGATTAAGTAGAGTATTCAGCATTTAATATGAGAAATTGGGAATTTACAGCTTAAAAATCGGGGAAAACCTGGACTCCTGCACAGCAGGCGCGATGCGCCTTCCCTTGGGCGCAGTGTGCCTCACGGCTGAACAAAATTGCAGTTTTGGTTCAAGGTCTCCTGCCAAGAGATTTTTGATTTTTAGTTTTTGTCCAAAACCTGTCCGTTTAACCCCAAATTTTAAACATAGGTCTATAATGGTTCAAAACTTCATAAAATATTATCGGAATTGAAATACGACCCTCCGAGGGTACTGTAGTAAAATACGTATAAAATACAATTTAACTAAAGTTGGTCACTCAAGAGTTATACACTTGTTTTGACCATTAATGGTATAATAAGGACTCTAACATGTTATAGAGTCAATTAAAAGGTAAATTAATATATCATATATCATATATAGGTGCAATCCAAGTAATCGGACACCGAAAGGGTAAAGAACCGAGGGACGTCTAAACAACCTTTTACGAGTTATAAGGTGAGTACATGTAGCATTTTCACCCATTTTGGGGATACATGGCAAGTAAGTAAATATTTTTCAGATTTCATATATATTTTTTTTATGTGTGAAAATATTTGCAAAAATGGTACATTTTCCAGCTTAATGGAGAGTTAGTTGCTATATTTGAAAGTATGATTCCTGGCAATAGCCATGTTAGAAATATGTTTGAGTCAAAAGCTTGGCAATTAGCCATTTTGTGTACAATTATTGTTTCAGTTTCCAGAAAGTATTTTTATATTTGACTGGTATTGTAGCTAGCATTCGTTAGTAAGGGAACTATGTTCCAACCTACCCGGGTTAGGTAAGGAGTCTACTGGGGATAACCCCTTCGCGAAGTAGGCTGCCTCAGCACTTCTACGGTGAGGATTGATCCGTTCTTTCTAGCTGTAGAGACTTGGGGTATCACACATAGTGATTAAAGCCCTAAGTATAAAAATCCAGCAAGTTTATAAAACCAGTCAAAGAAAGTATGAAATAAGTATGTTTTGAAAGATATAAAATGGTTTTGATGGATAAAAAGTCATAGTACATTAATACTATCAAATTTCAGCGAATGTTTATTTATAAAATTTTTATTAAAGGAGATTAAATGTTTAAGTCCAAAACTCATGTAACTCACGAGACAATTTGTCTTACGTATTTTATTTTTATGTCATGTATTCCAGGTTCAAGTACAAAGTTGTAAGATAGTTTGAAGTTGCTAAATAAGCACTAGGTGCAAAGGAGTGGAGCTGGATACAGCTTCCATATTTGGTATTGATTGAATCCGTTTTCTTTAAGCTTATGGCTATTTGATATGTAAATGTGACACCCCTTTTTGTTGTATTTAAACAACTACAATGGTTTTTGTTAAACCATGTTTTGTAAAATATGTTTTATTGTAATATAAATGGTTTGAAAAAGTCGGGGCGTTACAATTGCCACCATCCATCACCACAAGAGCATTGATTATTAGACATATTTATCAGGTGAATTCTCTCTGGTACCAAACAATGGAATTAATTCTCTTTATCTCCATTTCTTTTCTCTGCTTCAATTCTATTTCTTCATACCAAACATACCCTAAGTCACTAATGTTATTATTTTTCTAGTTTTGAACCTTGGTGGGTGGTGGATTTTCACCACCATAAGACCATTGTGTGGCCACCTTAGCACGGCCATGTAACCACCACTGAGTAGTGGCTGTGGTTGGATGATTTGTCCAACCCTAGAGTTAATGACTTGACACCTAATGGGTCAAGATGCAAACTAAAACCCTAATTTGAACTTATAATTTTATGTGGAAACACCTAGCCTTGTTATCTTCTTAGTTAAGCCTAGTCTTAATATATTAAGAAGTTCTTAATAAATATTTGGTTATCTTTTTTTAGAACCCATACTTCATTGATATTAATGGTTTATGTGCTTAATGATTAAGTGTTTACAGGGTTGGGCTAAAAAGGAACTTAAACATAAAGAATGTTATAAACTCTTGTAATCTATCTAGATCTTGTAAAAATCACCATAAATTCCACACAAATCATTTAAGGGAAACGCCAGTTCTGTGGTTTTGGTACGGGTGTCTACTTTATTCCATCGAAAGGACTTAACCTGCTTTCAATCCCAAGTTAGATGAAAGTTACAATCTTTACAGTCTAGCTTGAAAAAGTGACAGATTAAAATGCTTAACTTGAAAAATTCACATGTAATTCTTAAAAACTCCAAATGACATGAGGTCGGGGTCAGTAGCTTGGTATGGATGCTTATATTATTCCATTTAAAGGCCTTAACCTGATTCCAATCCTAAGTATAGTGAAAGTTGCAATGTTTGCAGACTGGTCCAGATAGTTGACTGGTTTCAATAGTCAACTTGTAAATATTGTAATTAATCAACCAAAAATATTATGAGTGTGTGCTTTATACTCCTAAAAAGATAAAAAGTTTGTATTTTAATAATATGTAATAAACATATTTAAAAAGGGGTAGATCAGTCCATCAAGAAACTGTTATACCAAAAGTAAATCTAAAAATAAATATTATATAAGTATTATTAAGTAATGATTTAAAGTATGATCTAGGCAGTGACTATTCCTAACGTATGTAGGTTGATTAGAAGTAGATTTCTCACTAGCTTATACCAATAGTACAGTTGAGACATTTTATTATTTGGTGAGTTTCATTGCTCTATATGTGTTATTATGTGTTTACATGGTGTATGCTCGTTTATATGATTGCATCAGACTATATGACTCTTGTTCCCAGAAGGGGTAGAAGGAGGGCATCAAACTTTAGACTCTTGTTCCTGGAAGGGGGAGAAAGAGGGCATCAAACGTTCAGATTATATGTCTTGTTCCCAGAAAAGCAAGGCACGATGGTATTAAATTTCATGTTTACGTGTAATGTTGGGCACAGAAGCACCAATAAACATGACTAAGCACTTTGAAAAACGATCTCTCATATGACTATCTAGACAAGTGAGTAATACACCAAGGGAACTGAGAAACACAATAATATAAAGTGGTCCACCCGACAATGAGTCGAGCTACATCCACTGTGAGAACCGAGAGAATATTTACATTGATAATCTTCAATGTTTTACAAGAGAGATTCCATGACTACCACTACACAATGTTCACAACTAGAACATTAGACCTATTTGACATATTACATTGTGTAGAGATCGAGATGTATAAATAGCTAAATATGAAAGGCTAAACACGCAAGGTCTTGGGTAGGAAAGAAGGAAAGGAAAAACTAGCCTATGACCTAGTCATTGTATACCTGAGGAAAAAGAGTTACGGGTTTTCATTAGAGCTAGTGAGAGCACTAGTGGTTATCAAGGTATTATATATGATATTGATTATATGAAGCTGTTATTTCTCAAAGTATGCAGAATGTCAACATTTTCTTTTAAAATATGCAAATCAATCAACTCAAGAAAAAAGAGTGTACAATCAAAGCTTATAGATAGAAGTGTCTGTCTAGATAACGTATAAGAATTAAATCTAGAAATGGTTCAGGATGCATGACTTCTTTCAGATAATCATACCAATGTGACATGCCATTTAGTATAATATCTCATAGGGGAAATTGATTGTTAGACTTTTCTTCAATTAAGTTTGCCACAAATGACTTGCCATGTACTCGATCAAACATTCAATGGGCATAAGGCATTTTGATATTGATTGAGAATATAATTCATTGGAGAGAGTTAGGTAGCGAATTGTTGTGACAATTTGGGCTTTAGAGAAGTGACTTTCATAATCAGGTGTTGTGTTTTGAATACTAAAGTTTGGTAAAGCAGAAGTGCTCCGTTGGCGCCATAAAACTATTATGCTAATAAAAAATAGTGCATGTTAAATACATAAGTTAGCTACTTCATGTGATTTGCCCTAGGTATCTTTTATGATTGGTTGTAATCTACACAGTCTTATTATATATATATATATATATATATATATATATAACTATAGTTAGAGTATGCATTTATGTTGAGAGGTTTGTAGCTAAACACTTGAGCCGTGTAACTTCATATTATCATCAATCAATTGGGGTAAATTTCTATTTTGTCTGATTGTCATACTTTTAATTCCACAATTCAAATTCATTTGATTTCTTCATCTAACAGAGAGTGTTCTAAAGTTAATGAAAGTGCTGATAATAACACATAGATATGTATGTAAGATCATTGTCAATTTATACTACATATGCGAACATTCAATATTGTTGAAAGAATGCTCAATCATTCTTATCTGACAATGTTTTTCAAATATAATAGAATATATCTAAATTTGGGCTAAAAGTATAAATTAGTAAAGTTGACCGGTAAAAAATAATGGTAGACAGGATTCGAACACACAACCTCATAAAAGACAAATCAAGAACAATGCCTTTCTAATGAGCTGCACTTGCTTTTGTTAAAATTAATTTAAGATAAAACTATAAATTAGTAAATTTAATTGTTTGTAAGAAAAAATGTAAAGTTTGGCCAGAATTGAAATTTATTAAACTTGTATGTATAAAAAAAGGTAGAGAGGATTCGAACTCCCAATATAATCTATATATCTATTATAATAGAGGCAAAGATACTTCTACAAATTCATTTGAAACCCTGAAACTTATCTATTTCTCTTTTAATTAATAGATTAAACTCCATCATTATTCTAATTTTAATGTTTAAGTCCTCACTTTGCAATTTAAATACTTACTTCATTATTTAAAATTCGATATAAACAATATATTTTTAATGCTACCATTTTCTAACTTTAATATAATATACATAATTTGCCAATTTAAATATGATGTTAAATTCAAAACATGAATCAAATTAACCAAACTATGTGCTCACTGTTAAACATTATATTTTTCTAAGCTAGTATTTTATTACTATTTTTATAATATACATAAATTGTTAATTAAATATCATGTTAAATTCAAAACATAAAAATCAATTTATCAAATGTATTCTAAAAAATTTGTTCAAATACTAATATAAAAATATATATAAAATTTTAAGTATATTATTGAATACAAAACATTGATCGAAAAGTCAAATTAATAAAATATTTGACCAAAACATATTTATATTAACAATAAAGATTTGAACAAAAGATGAGCTTTTAATTAATTCTAAATATAGTTACAAATAACATAAAAATAAAAATACATAGTACATTACCTTGAAAATAATAACTTATATCTGAAATAATATTTAATTTCATTTGAACTCAACTTAAATATTGTTACCATTAAGATGATGTAATATTCAAAGATATTCATGTGAATTGATTAACCATAATAATAGTTAAAAATAACTAAAATAAAAAAAATATTTTATATTTATGTGCAACCTACGAGTAGAAATCATTTTGATAATGCAGTTTGAACATATAAATATATTATCATATATTTATAATAATTATAATATTTTGTCACAACTTAGTCTAACAATTAGTATTTTAAATTTAATGATAAAGACGAATTATTTTAAAATAATATATAGAGTAAATTACAATTTTGGTCTCTGTGGTTGACATGAAATTACAGTTTTGGTCATCTTTTGAAATCTCACGCTGAAGGTCCCTGTGGTGGTAAAATTGTTACAATTTTGGTCCCTGGTCCAAGTTAAATGACCAATTTACCCTTTCTATTTTCTTTTTCATTTTCTTTTAGTTTATTAATTATTAAGCTAATTAAAAATAAAGGAAAAATACACCCCACCCCACCCCACGCCTACCCCACTACCCACCCACCCTCTTTCTCTTTTTCTCTCTCTCTCTCTCTCTCTCTCTCTCTCATCGATATGGGTATTCCTTTGTGTTTGCTGAAGCTCTGAATCATAAACGTTTTTGGTGATTAAGAAAAATTGAACCCATTTGGGGGTTTCAGTTCGTTGTTGTTACTTGATAGCCCCATTTTGTGATTAGGTACAATACACTCTTGGTTGGTAAGACCAGCAATGTTGTTTGTAAGACCAGCGATGTTGTTCCTCATCTATGTTTCTCCCTTCAATGTCATCTTGCCCAGCCATTTTTTTTCAAAATAGATCAAATTGGAAACTCGGGTGGAGATTTACGACAAAAGGGAGCTTCAATTCATGGTTGGTAGTTCAACTTCAACAATGAAAACCCGTCTTCAAAACCTTCATCATAATCCTAATTCCTAACTGTTTAGTTTATTAACACTTGTATTAGAATCACATAATATTACATAAATACTTGTTGGTTACTGTAATTTTTGTTCGATAATCAATTCACAGCAGGTTTATGGGTTTTTTTTTTCTTGTTGCATGCTTTTTAGATTATAAAATCCTGAAGAAAGTATACTTTTTCTTTTACAACGTGCAACCCCTTAAAGCATTTGGCTTCCTCCGGTCATCAACGCACACACAATCTCCATCGGGTATTTCTTTAGCACCGATTCGTTTGCCGAATCTAAAATCTGAACTAATCGCATCATGTTCATTTTGTCCTTAAAAATTCCTTCCTGTTAAAATGGGTATTTCTTTGATCACATCGAAATCGATGGTTACTCTTTTGTTTCCACCGACGCTGATGGAAATTTCCCGGATCTCGACAAATAACAACAACACTCGTTACATTTGGGAATCTAATTTCAACGATCCGTCTGGCGACCAACACGTTTCTGATTCGATCGAACTTTTGAAACGACAAGGGATTGATTTTGAGAAAATTCAACAATTGAGTCTCAAATCCGCTTCGTAACTCAGCAATTGAGTATACTAAGGTGACTTCGATTTCAATAATCACGTCACTAACTTCAAATCAAAAATCGATAATCAGAAATTGAGTCTACGATCTTCTATTAAAAGACGAACTCCAAATAGAACTTCACTAATAACCGAAAATCATCAATTGAGCCTTATGCAATTGACGAACTTGAAAATTGGATTCACTCAATATCACGATTGATTGCTCGGTTTATTGAATCACGTCGGCAAAGGATGGGTTTTTTTGTTTCTGGGTTGCCTTTACAGAGATGTGTGTGAGAGAGAGAGAGAGAGAGAGCGCGCGCGAGACGAGGGGAGGGGAGGAGTGGGGTGTTTCTTGGACCAGGGACCAAATTTGTAACAATTTTACAACTACAGGGACCTTCAGCGTGAGATTTCAAAAGGATGACCAAAACTGTAATTTCATGTCAACCACAGGGACCAAAATTGTAATTTACTCTAATATATATTTGATATTTTTATTAGATTATATTACGTGAATATTCGGCTAGTAGAAAACAAATTAAGCACACTTTACTAGTAAACTGTGCTTGCTCATGGTTAGGAAATTATGTTCACACCTTATAAACATAGTATACATTGATTTAAAAACATCAAACCATTATTCATACCTTGGCAATTATTCGTACTTATAGATAATCATTGGTTGATCGATTTCCATTTTGCAATGTATTCAATCAAAGAAAATAAAATGGTGGTTGACAACGAATATATTAGACATTATCTTGTTTCAATTATTGTGGCAAAAATATTTTTAAGAAGTCAAAGGACGACTTATATGCATAGTAGCTTGGGAAGAATTACATGTTCAACATTATAATGCTAATGATTAAGAGTCATTGAAAAAGGGTTGAAAGTACCAAAGATTTGGTAGGGTGGGGTGGTATGCTCCCCAATTACTGGAATCCCTTCACTTCCTTTTATTCCGATTTAATTGATTTATGGTTTTATATATATATATATATATATATATATATATATATATATATATATATATATATATATATATATATATATATATATATATATATATATATATATATATATATATATGGCTAGGATCAAATATATTCATACAAATATTGTGTAACCTTGAAACTCAATCTGGACCACTCATTTAAAACACATTCTTTTAAGAATGTACAAAATTTAGTTCATTCTTTTAAGTATGGTAAGAACTCATTATGTCAGAAACTTATTCTGTTAAGAATGTGTTTTTTTCATCGTTACGAGAATGAAATCCGATGGCCAGGATATGGTTACAAGGTAACACAATAATTGTCATTCTTATTATAACCTAGCCATATATATATATATATATATATATATATATATATATATATATATATATATATATATATATATATATATATATATATATATATATATATATATATAGGGTCCGGTTCCGGTGAGAACTCTTTTTACGGTGAGGACTCGCGAGGACACCTTAAAAAATTGAAAAAAAATATAAAAAAAATACAAATCATAAAATCGAAAATAGTACTATATCATTATAAAAAAAATTTGAAAAAAAAATTGCATCATTGCAAAACGTAATGATGCAATTTTTCTGTTTTTATTTTGGATCATTATTTCATTATAAAAAAAATAATGATCGAAAAGTTTTTTTTGAATCTTTTTTTTCTCCGATATAGTACTATGATCCATTTTATTATTTATATTTTTTATATTTTTTTTCAATTTTTTTAATATGTCCTCGCAAGTCATCACTTTAAGAAGAGTCCTCACCCGATCCTGATTCTATATATATATATATATATATATATATATATATATATATATATATATATATATATATATATATATATATATATATATATATACATACATACATACATACATACATACATACATACATACATACATACATATATATATATATATATATATATATATATATATATTGGATTTTTTGAGAACCAACAATGCCCCGAGAACTCCCAAATTGTCAAAATTTTTGAAAAACCAAAAATATAGGGGCCTAAAACGCACAAATTGAATCATTTTCAAAAAAAATTCGAAAAACGACTATTTTTTTTTGAAAAAAATTTGCACATGTACAAATTTTTTTTTTGCACATGTGCAAACTTTCTTATACGTATACTTTTTTCAATTTTTTTATGGATGTCTCTCTAACATAATGTAAAAAAATTTGAAAAAAAAGTGTACGTATAAAAAATTTTGCACATGTGTAAATTTTTTTTTTTGCACATGTGCAATTTTTTTTTTAAAAAAGACGTTTTTTTCGGAATTTTTTTTCAAAAATGCTTAAATATGTGCGTTTTAGGCCCCTATATTTGTAACACCACGATACTTTTGTTAAGTATTAATATGTTAATCATAGTGTATTTATGGTGTTCTAAGTATTAGAAAGTCAATTCTAGTAAAAGGGGTAAATTGGTCATTTTACCATAAAAGGGTAATTTGGTCATTTGACCAAGTGAAGGACCAATTATGTAAAAATATTGTTTGCTTGTGGCAAAAACATAAGAAAAGAAAGTTTTATTGTGATAAAATGTGAGAAAAGTGCCAAAAGTTCAAGAAATGGAACTTAGGGACTAAATTTGTAAAATTTGGAAGTATAAATAGGAGAGTTGACTCTCCTATGTGTGGCTGAATATTTGAGAACTTACGGGAAGGTTTTCTTGCATACGAATTCTGGAAATTCTGGAGAATTAGAAGAAGGAATTGAACACAAACTTGGAATTGAAGATTTCCTAAGTTAATCAAGGTTAGTAATCAAGTTCCAACCTAAGTTTTGTGTGTGTTCTTGGTGGGTTTTCTTGGGATGAACTGGAAACTGAATTCCAGTTATAATCTAAGTGGTTTGGTATGATTATAAGTAGCAAACATGCTTGTGTTGTAAGAACACACATTAAATTGAAAGTATGTTGTTATTTTTGAAGATTGACAATTTTGATCAAGAACCCTAGATTGTGAATTCTTGTGATTAACTTGGTTTTAATGGTTAATAATGACTTCTAGATGTTATTCTAGTTGAACTAAATCAGTAGAAGTGATTATAACTTGATAATTTCGGTTTTGGACCAAAATTGTGAGAAACGGGAATTATTGGAAATGGATTTGAATTACTGTTTCCATGGTTTAAAACTTGATATTAATGAATGGTTTTGGTCCTAGAACAATCCCTAATGATTAAGTCGAGTATTAAGGGCTTAAAATGAGAAAATGGGAATTTGTAGCATAAAAATCGTGAGAAGAGTCTGTGCAGCAGTAGATCGCGACCCGATCTACATGGGGATCGCGACCCGATCTCGCGGCAGAAGAGAACTTCTTCTCTGTTAATATTTTGAGCATTTCCAAGTTTGATTTTGATGCTAGGCTTATCCGATTGACCTGAAATTTTAAACATAGGTCTAATATGGTGTGAAACCTCATGGAAAATTGTCGGAATGCGTATACGACCTCCCGAAAGTACTGTAGTAGAATACGCGTATTTCGGGAAGCGTATTAAATTTTTATAACAATGGTTATTGCTTGGAAATGCTTGGAATGGGTCTTATATTAGACTCTTGTGCACTAGAATCAACTGAAATGGTAAATTAACCTATGATCATTGTGAAATGAATGAAATTATAGGTACGGGACAAAATCTTGCGGAATCCATTTCAAGGCAAGAAACAACCGGAATTTAAATGCAGCTAGTCTCCAGGTGAGTAATCTCACTTATATCACATATGATATGTGTTGATTGAACTGTTGCAGATTGAAACAGATTTGGGGGACGAAACTTGACAGTTTGCCGATGCGATAAAAAGACAATACCAGATAAGCCGTGAGTCTGCGATAGACAAGAACGGAGCTGTGAGTCAATAAAAAGGCAATACCGGATAAGCCGTGAGTCAACGAAATGACAAGAACGGAGCCGTGAGCCATAAATGATTATGAAATGAAATGTTACTAAATGGTGCGGCCACTTGTGACTATGATATTGGATTCTATATCCAACTGGTGCGGCCTATATGACTATGATATTGGATTCTATATCCAACTGGTGCGGCCTATATGGCTATGATCTTGGATGTTATATCCAACTGGTGCGGCCTATATGGCTATGATATTGTTACATAAAAATGGTGCGGCCTTATGGCTATGATATTGGACTTTAAGTCCAAATGGTGCAGTCCTTTGACTATGATATCGGGTTATTAAACCCAGCTGGTGCGGCCTTCGGGCTATGATTTATATATTGAAAATGTTTTGGTGCAGCTTATATAGCTATGACACATGGTGCGGCTTAAATAGCCATGATATACGGTGCAGTCCATTGTGACTAAGAAAACGTGGGACAGAAATGGTTAGACATGATTATATGTGCAAATAACTGACGTGGCTTGATAATTGCAGGTTATTATGATTCAGCCTGTAAGGCTTCAAATTAGGATGTGAAATCCTAAGAGATATGTGGTCAGCCAGTAAGGCTAGGGGTTTGGATTCGATATCCAGACAGATATATGAATGTATTTTATACATGTTATTTGCAGATACGATTACTTACTAAGCTTTATAGCTCAAGTTATTTGTTAAATGTCCCTGCAGGTTAGCATGATCCTGATAAAGGAAAAGATAGAGTCCGTGACTAAAGAAGTGGGACTTTTAGATGCTGTCAGTAGCAGCCCGGCTTCAAAGGAGATTACGGTATTTTATACTCTCCTTGATACACTTGTACCCGTTTTTCATAAAATATACCCCCTTTCGTTATGGTTTTATGTATTAAAACCGTTGTTTTAAAAACAAAATTTTCAGGGGTGTTTTGTTTTAAAAGCCGGGTGTTACAATATTTTTGGTTTTTCGAAAATTTTGACCATTTGGGAGTTCTCGGGGGACTTGTGGTTCTCAAAAGATCCTAAGTCTATATATATATATATATATATATATATATATATATATATATATATATATATATATATATATATATATATATACATACATACATACTAGGCGAATCCCTGCGCGTTGCGCAGAAATAAAATTTAGTTAAAATAAAAACGAACATATTTTGTTAGAATTGTCAATGGCATTGTCTTTAACTATGAAATAACAATTTTTATATAAAAAATCAAAAGAATGATGTAAATATTTATTATTATCTTATGTTAAAAAAACTTCAATTTTGAGGTTGAAATTTATAATTGTTATAATAATTGAAGTTGATCACATTTAATAAAATCTATATTTTTATACTTATAATATACTATTATGACGATATTATATATATATATATATATATATATATATATATATATATATATATATATATATATATATATATATATATATATTAATTACCAAAATGAATATGTGAGAACTTTTCACTATTCATTTGGTACATGTTATTCTAGAGCCATAATTACTAAATTCAGATCATAGTATAATAAGTAAAGCATAAGATACAAATTGTAAATAAGTTTTTATTTAGAAATAACAATTTTGATTCTTCTTATAGCAAACTTTTATATTTACGTTTTTCCCTCAACTAATTTTGAATTAATTGTTTTCACCCTATTTATTATAAAGTTATATTATTGGTATTTCGTAAGTTACGATTCCAGTCCCTCAACTAATTTTGAATTAAAGAACCTTCTGGGTGTTGTCGAATTATAGTTTGCATTCGGCGCCGGAGACAACTTCTTTGAGAAAAGATAATGAGCTGGACTTGGACTGTAAAACGAGAAGAACGGTGATTTTTTCCCTACTTCAATTTCACCTTTCTTGCTAAATCTTTTCCTCTGATTCTCTAGCATCACTATCTTTCACCGGAATATTTGTCTATTGGTGACCGGAAAGTTTGGTTCTTGATGAGGGCTTGGAGCTATAAACGCCCATTTTGTGAGGTTTCTTGCAAGTTACCCTTTTTTTATGCGAACCCCAATTACGAAAAAATAGAGTATACATTACAAATCCAAGCTTCTTTTGAGTATTGTATAGTGTGAGATCTTGATTTTGATTCTTTTTAAATTGATCTAGAGGTGTGAATTGATTTTAATGATTTGGCAACTGAATTCGGATATAAGAGTTGAGCTTGCTATATTGAGTATATTTATTAGGTAAAGGATATGTACCGTGAACTTACATTCTTGCTATATTGAGTATATTTATTAGGTAAATGATATGTAAGGGAATACCCAGATCACTTCATTTTCAGTATTATTCTTTATTTACTTTTGATACTTATTCTTAATTTTAATTATATTTTATTTGAACATAGCGTTCGTAATTCCTAACTAAAACCAGCAAAATTTATCATATCATATAAAATATCAAAATATAAACAAAATTTACAAATGATAATTTTATCATCTGTGATATTGATATTTTTATATTATTTTATGTATATTTTAATCATCCCGTGTATTACACATGTTTCTAACCTAGTATATATATATATATATATATATATATATATATATATATATATATATATATATATACATACATACATACATACTAGGCGAATCCCTGCGCGTTGCGCAGAAATAAAGTTTAGTTAAAATACAAACGAACATATTTTGTTAGAATTGTCAATGGCATTGTCTTTAACTATGAAATAACAATTTTTATATAAAAAATCAAAAGAATGATGTAAATATTTATTATTATCTTATGTTAAAAAAACTTAAATTTTGAGGTTGAAATTTATAATTGTTATAATAATTGAAGTTGATCACATTTAATAAAATCTATATTTTTATACTTATAATATACTATTATGACGATATTATATATATATATATATATATATATATATATATATATATATATATATATATATATGTATGTAACATCCTTAAATGGGGGCTAAAAGTTTAGTGAATAAAATTAAAATAAAATTTAGATAATTATATTAATTAATGAGAAGTTACAATTTAAAAAAAATATAATTAGTTTAGAGTAATTAATTAAGGGTAAATAAGGAATCTACCATAGGAGGTTCTAGAAAGGGACTCTTATGCAAAACTAAAACTTAAAGTAGTGATGGGGAGGGGCTTTATAGCAAATATGAAAGAGTTGTGGTGCTGGAGGGACTTGGTTGCAAATAAGAGAAAATCTGGAAGTTTAAGTTGGGAAAACCCACACTCCTTTCTCATTTGGCGATTTTGAGAGAAGAAAGAGAGCTAGGGACGATTTCAAGTGGGATTCAAAGGGAGAAGTTCATTTCCAGCAAGATCTTAGTGAATTGCATCAATCTCTTGAAGATCTAAGGTAAGAGATCTAATCTCCATGTTGAAAACCCACTATTTTGGGAAGATTAGGTCAAATTCGAGTTTCATAGTTGGGGGAGATGAACTCTATGATCCCAAAGGTGTAGCATATGAATTCTAATGATTATTTCTTTTCAATTTAACGGTTTCATGCTTGGAGAATCATTTGAATGTTGGTTGATACTTATGAACCCTAATTTTTGGGGAAAAACCCACCTATGGGTGGAACCTTGATAATTTGGATCAACTTACATCTTAATGAATTCTATGAAGAGCTTAAGTGAATTCCTAGTGATTCCAATTAGTGGAGGAAGGAATCCCTTTAGTTATGAACCAAGTTGTTGAATGGAATTGGATATTCCTTTGAACTAAGCTTATGAAGTAAATTGGAATGATAATATGGATTTGATTCAATGGAGATGATATTGGATAGTTAAATAGAGTGTAATGATGTATTATTTCGAATTAGAATCATGTTATTTCAATGGTTATGAGTTTGGAGAGGTGTTGGACCTTGATTTGGGTGAAAAGGAGTGAAAATGACCAAAAATCGGAGTTGCAGCAGGTCTACACGACCCGTGCAGGGTCACACGACCCGTGTAGGGGGTCTGGAGGCCACGGGTTGGGTTCCTGCATTTGCTGCACGACCCGTGTAGGGCTACACGCCCCGTGTAGCTCTGTCTGGCCAATTTTTCAGTTTTTAGACCTTAAGCTTTATGGTTTGGGCCTTGGGTTCTAAGGTTCAATCCCACTATTAGACAATGTTTAACTAAGATATTACCCTTATTTAGTGAAGCTTAATTAGTCCTAGAACCATTTATAATGAGGATAATTATTGTTTTATAGGAGGAGGTTAATTGAAGTGGAAGCAAGAAGATAACATTCTTTTGGAACTTAAGAAGGTGAGTTACCGGGAGTACACATCCCTCTTTTAACTCTTGTATGTTTTATATCATTCCATGCATACCTTTATGTGCTAATTGTTGCATAAATCTATGTGTTCATGGCATTCAAAGAGTTATTTCAAAGATGTTTTTACAAGGAAAATAATACTAAAGTTTTGAAAGATGTTTTGAATCATTCCTCCATGCATTTTCATATAGGAGGGGTGGACCGTGTGAACCTTTGACAAAGATGAAATGATTGTCCCGGATTTAGGGAAACCGTTTCCGACAATAGGAAACCGCATGAGGGATTTGCTAACCCTCATGGGACTAGTGTGGTGGCCACTAGTTCTAGTTTAGCCTATACGGGGATCGGATGACATGCTTCGTGCGTGTTATTCGTGAACTTAGGTAGGTGCCACTGTAGTGAGTTGGACTGCTAAGAGATTGACATGGGTTGGAATAGTTGCATTCATGCATCATGCTGCATACCATAACTATCCATTTGAGTAAATTATCAAATTGTTTTAATAAGTTTAAATATGAACAAAATCAGTATTTTTGGAGACTATCTCGAGTGCTAAGGATTTTCCCTTTCACTCATAGCAAGATAATCTCGGGTAACTCACTAGGCATTTCCATTGCCTAACTGTTTTGATGTGTACTCAGGTTAAGGCTAGGAGTTTAAGGCGAGGCGGGAATTCTAGAAGACCACGGGATGTGTGGCCATTTAAACCTTGTTTTTGTACTTGAATTATGATATCTCCTCGCTATACATTATTAAACAACCTTTTGATGTTTTTGGGACATAATTTCCGCGATGATGAAACTTCTTTTTGAATTAATGAAGTCATTTTAGAAAACAAATGTTTTAAATTATTAACCCTAGCGAGGGGTGTCACAATATATATATATATATATATATATATATATATATATATATATATATATATATATATATATATATATATATATATATATATATATATATATATATATATATATATATATATTAATTACCAAAATTAATATGTGAGAGCTTTTCACTATTCATTTGGTACATGTTATTTCTAGAGCCATAATTACTAAATTTAGATCATAGTATAATTGGTAAAGCATAAGATACAAATTGTAAATAAGTTTTTATTTAGAAATAACAATTTTGATTCTTCTTATAGCAAACTTTTATATTTACGTTTTTCCCTCAACTAATTTTGAATTAATTGTTTTCACCCTATTTATTATAAAGTTATATTATTGGTATTTCGTAAGTTACGATTCCAGTCCCTTATTATATTTTAAAGTTACATTTTTCGTCCCTTACATAATTTGTCTTTGTCGAGCTGCTTTTTTCCAATATACGGGGCTTCCGCAGCATTGTGCGGACTGTCCGAATACTAGTTATACATAAATAATAAAGCTAATGATTATTTAGCATTAAATCATTACAACTCAAAAGGTTTTCTTACTTATGATATTTAATTGATACTTATGAATTTTAATTATATATGATTAAAATTATTTTTTTAATCGACCTAATAAATAATATGATTGTCTAATATCTAGATAAAAAATCCTCAAACCCACTATTAAACATTTAACAATAAGCATCTAATATTTTTGTGTATTATTTATATAAAATAAATTATAAGACTATGAGTTTATATAGAAAAGCATTACGTTTTAATCCAAACATAAATAAAAGTTTTGTTTTGATATTAATTAAATTATATCAATAATTAAATAACATTTAAAACTAAAAACAGTGGTTTATATATTTATTTCACAAATCATTGCCATGGTTTTTCCTTTTGCATTTTACTTTGTCAAAACCCAAATTTCTATTTAACCAAAATTTTAATAAAACCATATATAAATACTAATGTGTTATTACATTGATGTTTTATTTTAATATTATAAATATTCAAATTTCAACTAAGAGTTATTTAACATTAAATCGTTGCAACTCAAAAGCTTTCTTGCTTATATTTCTTAAATGATATTTATGATTCTTAATTAAATATGATTAAAATAGTTAAATTTGTTTTAATCATTTAAATGATAAATGTGACAATCTAATACACTATTAAAAATTTAATTATAAATGTCTAGTATTTCTTGTGTGTTATTTATATTAAATAAATTGTATACGACTATGAGTTATTATATAAAACACTCATAGCTATGTTTTTTCTTTTTCATTATATTCGAATGTATTTTCAATTTTTTTTTTTCAAAAATGTGAAACTAATGTGCCAATATATGAATATCTATTAAAACAAATTTGCTATTAAAAACCAAATACAAACGCCAATGTGTAGCTCAAAATGTTTTTTTTTTACTTATGGTAATTATTGATGCTTATACAACTCTTCAAATTTCAACTAAGAGTTATTTAATCGTTGCAACCCAAAAGCTTTCATACTTATGTTACTTAAATGATATTTATGACTATCAATTAAACATGATTAAAATAGTTAAATTTGTTTTAATAAATTAAATGATAAATATGATAATCTAATATCTGGATAAAAAATCATTTCAAAACCATCCAAATACACTATTAAAAACTTATTTACAAATGTATAATATTTATTGTGTGTTATTTATATTAAATAAATTGTATACGACTATTTTTTATTATATAAAACACTCATAACTATGTTTTTCTTTTGCATTTTATTCGAATGTATTTGCAATTTTTTTTCAAAAATGTGAAACTAATGTGTCGATACATGAATATATATTAAAACAAATTCGGCTAGTGTCACCTGCGATTTGGCATATGACCTGCGATTTCCCACGTTAGTATAAAAAAATTCACCCTATTTGCAAATCGCCACTTGCTAATCTAAACCATAAAACGTAATTTTTTTACCTAAAAACGATAAAACATATCATTAAACATCTACAAAACAAAAGATTTGAGATACTTACAGAAATCCAAAAAACAGATTTTTCATCGGACACCAAAGAGAATTTCTCGTCAAAGGCAATGAAAAAAATAACTGATTTTTTCAAGGTTAATTTATTTTGGATTATGGATCAAGCCTACCTACGAAATCACAGCCTATAATGAGGAGATCACAGGTGAGCTTACGAGATCACAGTTGGGAAGCCTCCTGATGAGGAAATCGCAGGTCATAGACGAAATCACAGGTGTCACTAGCCCACCTGCGATTTCTTTGGCTATTGTTAGGATTTGACTATTTATTTATGTTGTTTTGAAATAAAATCTTATACAATTAGGCTAGTTTTGTCATTTTCTTTAAATTTAATCGAAAACGACAAAGTGAGAGTTGGAAGTTAAAAGTTAGAGGTTCTATTTATATAAAAACATTCGGATAAAAATAGTTTGAAGTTCTTGGAATGATTAAAATCACATAAGAACTAAAAAACAAAAATTCTTAAAAACTACTTGAGATATAGTGGAATTAAAAAAAATTTAAACTCATAATGTCAACAAATTCTTTTTAATTTGAGTTTTTATTAAAATAAAAGTTATTAAGATCTTTAAAATGGTTACTATAAATAAAAGCCATCATTATTGTTTCCCAAATTGGTGATGGATGCTCTACTTCGGCTTGGTTTGATAACTGGCATCCTGCTGGTCCCCTCTCTAAGTTCTTGACTAATCGTGTCATCCATGCTGCGGGTTTCATTCCGGATACTAAGGTGGCTAACCTTATCCAAAACGGATCTTGGATTCGCCCCCAAAGTTGGAGGGACTCCTATACTAATCTTCTTCCTCATAACCCTCCTTCTCTCTCCCAGTACGTTACTGATAAACTCTTTTGGAGATCTCGTGACGGTAACCTCTCTCCTTTTTCGGTCCGTTTGGTTTGGGAAACTATCCGCCCCTGTGATCAGCCTGTCTATTGGTATCATCTTGTTTGGTTCTCCCAGAATATACCTAGACATGCTTTCATTCTCTGGGTTGCTCTTAAAAATCGTCTAAAGACTCATGATTAAATCAAAATCTGGGACCCTATATCCAATCTCAAATGTGCTTTCTGCGAGGATTGTTCGGATTCCCTTAACCATCTCTTCTTTGAATGTTCTTTCCCTTCGAGGGTTTGGCATGCCCTTCAACATTTCATGAATCTCTCATCCCCCACTGATAACTGGTCCGATATCATTAATCTTCTCAAGCCCATATCTAAGACTAAGACTATTTGGTCTATCATTCAAAGACTTGTGCTTGCTGGAGCTGTTTATCACATTTGGCAAGAAAGAAATTTCTGTATTTTCAAAAATAAAAAAAGATCATATCATGCTGTGGTGAATTGTGTTAAGGATGATATCCGTTGTAGATTGTTGAATCTATCTATGAAACCTTGCACTAATGTGACTTTGGCTAAAAGGATATGGACACTCACCTAACTTCTTTGTTATCCTTTTATCTTCTATATATGTCTCTGCTTGTGTGGTTTTTTTTGCAGGTTGTTATCCTTATGTTTCCTGTATGTTTTCTGGTTCCATTTCATGTTATGGTTCCTAGTTTCCTGTATGTTTCCTGTATGTTTTCTTGTTCCATTTCATGTTATGGTTCCTAGTTTAGCCATGTTGTCCTTTGGGGACTGTCCCAATGAATTTTTTGTGTTTCTTTAGGTGGGGAGTCTCCAGCCTCTAATTGTATTTATTCTTTTTATTAATAAAATTTGCCTGAGGTACCGTCTTCTTTACCCAAAAAACAAATCAGTTTAAATATAAGAATAAAGGAGATTATGGATCGCATGACCGATCATCATCTTTAAATTCTTTAACTTTTATTTCACATTTGTACACGTTTCATTAATTGGTTCTTTTATTGTTTTGAATAATTTTATACTTATAAATTATATTTTATTTATTTAGAAAAAAGTATATTAAAAAGTTCACACTACAATAAAATAGACATTTATCACGGTCATATTCGTGGGTAGTGAGTTTTATCCACGGGTTTTCCATGAAACAAAATCTATGACTAATATGTTTATGGATAATTTTTCCCAAATTTAAATTTTTTTGTAATTAAATATATTTCATGTTCTTTTACTGAGTAGGATAAATCAAATTTAGATAATATTTTTCTATAAAAGTTTTTTTGGTTGAATTGTTAATAAAATAAAAAACGATAAAATCGGGTTAAAGTTAAAGTTTATATGCATGAATAATAATAACGAACTAGTTTTGATTAGATTTAATAGTATTACGTTACATGCTTGCGGTTAATCGCATCATCACTCTAGACAAAATTGTTAATGCCATAAAAATATATCATCGTTGACACTTTCTAAACAGCTACGTAGTTAGTTGTGTTTCTTAAATTTATCCTTTGAACATCAATGTTGTAGCATTGATCTTGCACAAGTTGCTATTTATTGCATGCTTGTTTCATTTGACACAGAACTGTCAACGGATTGGTTTGCGACCTTCTTTTTCTTTTATTATTGTATTAATTAGTTAGGTTTATTCTTGATGACATTTTATTAGTTGTACTAGTTATAGATTTATTCTTTTTGACATTTTAGGCAGCAATGCAATAAGTTGTTTTCTTAATTTATTAAACATTGACAAAATAGTAATTATGGTGTACAGTTTCTTATTTATTGTATTAAATTTGTGTCTTTTGACAAAAGCATTGTCAATGGACTGGTTTTGTGCATTTTTTCTTTGTTAGTTTTGTTAGTTGGGTTTAAGCAACCCTGCAACACGTCAATCATAGAGGAAAAATGGTCTATCATTGGAGATGGAAAACGAAATGCAAATTGTCGGTGGTATAATTGATGTCATAATTTGTATATTATGGTCTACGTTAATGGGAAATCGCGAAATATCCATAATATTGTTTGTTGGATATATGGTATGGTTGATTAATTGGACCTTGTTTTATTATTGTATGTAGTTTGTGTAAAGGGAGAAATGATTAAGGTTTATTATTTAATAGAAAAATGAAAACAAAAAAAATAATAATTATAAATAGGAAAGCAATCTGGTTTTAACATTGCTAAATAGTTAAATAAAACCCTAATACAAAAAATAGTCCAATAAATTATTATGCTAACATCCTTCCTCAAACTCACAATACGATAAAAATAATTATTAAGAGTTTGTGAGACTAGAAAACGAAATTGAGATGCCAATTAAGCTTTTGTGAAAATATAAGCAATTTGCAATGTCGATAGAACATATGGAAGTGGGATGGTTCCAAGCTGTAGATGATGTGGGTAAAATGACAATCAATCTCAATGCTCTGTACGCTCATGAAAAGCAAAATTCTTTGCAATTTGCATTGCAATGTTATCGTCACAATGTAAGAGTGTAGGATGGAAAATATTGCCACACATATCTGCAAGAAGCCAATGAAATCAAACAATCTCACAAGTAGTCACAACTATAGCTCGATACTCAGCTCTATTGAAGACCAATACATAACATATTGTTTCTTACTTTTCCACGAGATCAACGAATCTTCAAGAAAAATATAAAAACAAGTGGTGGACTTACATATTAGGATACTTATCCCACTCAACATCATTATAGGCACATAGTTCTAGAGAAGACACCAAGAGGAACAACATACTTTGAACCTGGGTGCCACTAACATATCTCGGATTATGGAGAACAACTCCTCGTTATATAGCAGTAGGAGCATTGGCAAACTGGCTAACCACATGAATTGCATAAGCTATGTCCATACGAGTGATTGTAAGGTAAACCAAAATTTCCCACAGTAGTATGTATAAACTCATATATAATAAATGAACACATCAATTAGAGAATTTTGGACATTGGTTTCAAGAGGCATATCAACAGTCCTATTTGTGAGAGAGTCGTGCATATTCAGATAAATCATATTTGTATTTTGTTTGAGATAGAATACAATTGTTGCTTTAAAAGCTACAAAATTAATATGCTTGGATAAAGAAGTTCCTTCAAAAGCTAGGTTTCTTTCCCCTGTTCAGAATTACCTAGAAATATTTTATGACAATGGGGTCATTCAAGTAAGTTGATTATTCTAAGTCACAATGGAACGTCAGGATCTTACTCCAGTGATCTAACTCGGGATAAAATTAAAGAAAGGAGATATAAATATTCGCAAAAGTTCACAAAAAATAAAATTTTGGCAAATCCATTCACGAAGCCCCTTTTATAAGATAATCCTGAAAAGTCGCGTTTAAGCTATAGAGCTTCATTATTCTAGTAATGCGATTTGATTTGAATTTAACATTTGGATATTGGAACAATATAAGCGGCAAAGTATCGTATTGATTTAGACATATAAGTTATGATCTATTCATTAAAACTTGTCGTGTTTTATTCACATGTTTAATCATTGAATAAACTAATTATTCTAAACATCTATAGTTGACCATGGATGTCGGAGCCATGGGCGGATGCAGGATTCACCGATAGCCGTGACACCGGAATTGTTTTTTTCCCGAGCTAATATAAGTAGTGGCACTTTTTTTTTCGCGGGGTTGCACCCTATTAGGAAAGAAAAATTTTTGCACTACGTCTCCGAAATTTAGCCGGTGTCCGGGCCACCCTGGGACACCAATTAAATCCGCCACTGGTCGGAGCAACTATGAAGTAAGACTAATATGAATTAGATTAGTTGATTTCATAAGATGAAGTTTTGTAACCAAATTCATATGTACGTAATACAGAATAATTATTGGACTAGACCCGCGTTGAGATCACTCATGGATCGTTATCACGAGTGACTCTTGAACCACGACACTATATCTGTATCCTTAGACCTAAAACATACATCTAGGAAACATGGTAAGAAACAATGATCTTGATATGGTCAACCCGTTGTTCTTGAAATAATAGACAATCATTAGAGCCATCATTGGATATAATGCGAACTGCGAAGTGTGAACTACAAGAATGACTTATGTGGTCAATATGGGATATACTTTAAGTCTTCAACCTTAGATGGGGTTTGGGCTGGATCTTTTGGGCCCTTATAAAGTTATAACAAATAGTTGGGCCGTGATGGAATAGAACGGCCCACTATGACCTTTCGGATGGTCTTACAAGTTACAGCAACGTAACCTTCGAGCATACAATCAGATCGGAGGCCGAGGGCAAAAGGAAAGTTTGTCTGTGGGAGGGTTTGAAATCAATTCAATGGCGTCCTCGCAGTTGGTGAAAGCCATATTGAATCCGAAGAAAAATTGGTTCGCTGCTCTGCACAAGAAAACCATCGCCAATCGCCTGCGCAAATACGGTCAGTATCTAGGTGTTCGCGAATTTAGAGTACTCTTTTAGGGATTTTGTGTATGATGTGATTTTTGTGCGGGATTTTCGTATGCTATGATGTTTTGATGTGGTTCTGTCGGGGTAATCATGACAACAGGGTTGCGATATGACGATTTGTTCGATCCGATGGAATCTCTGGATATAAAGGAAGCACTCGCGAGGCTGCCTCGTGAGATTATTGATGCTAGAAACCAGCGTATCTTGCGCGCCATGGATCTCTCCATGAAACATGAGTACCTTCCTAAAGATCTAGAGGTTCATTTCCGTTCATACGTAGTTGATCGTTATACGTGAAATCGAATTTAGTTTGCTATTGACAGCACGATTACTCTTTGATCACTTGAGAACTATTTCGGTTAAATATAACACAAGTGCTCAAACACATCTATTCGAATTCAACCTAAAAATTAGGAGAAAGTTTATTGATTATGATGTATTTTGGTATTGTTACAGGCGCAACAGACACCATTTAGGAGCTATCTAACTGACATGCTGGCCCTGGTAAGTGTTTTGCTAATTGATTGTATGCTTTGAAACAAATATATACTGCTAAACTGCTTAGTTCTGTTGCTGCCTGTGGTTTCATGTTTGTACACTTCTGTTAATAGCCTGTACAAGTGTTCCCAACTTTAGGAGATTGCATGATTGAGTGGGATATTTAACTACATATTGAAATTGTTATGAAATCATCTTGTGAAATTTCTGCTTTATGACATTGTCATATAGCATTTTTGTGATACAGGCTATTTTGCTTCCATAGAAGAATTTGAAACATGAAAGAAAAGCTTGTTAAGTTAATAAAGATAGGTTTTCCTATGTTACCTTTTTGTGCTAGTTATATTGATATTGAGACCTTAAAAGTGGCTTATTATCATGTGATGGTTGTGAAACAGTGAAAACGTGCATCCATATGTAAGCTACACAAATAAAGAACTTAAGGTTTTATAGATCTTCCCCTAAGAATAACTTGATATGGTTCCTTTTTATAACACCAGTCTTTAAGGTGCACTTATTGACAAAGTGCCAAATATTTATAATATGTGACGGTGTCTTTTAGGATATTGAACACTTCTTTTTGTTGATTTTGATTTTGATTTATGGTGACCAACTTTGTCATGTGATTATGTTTTCATGACCTACTTCTTATAAGTTCTTTTTCTTTCGTGACAACAAGATCGTAAAATCTCTACATTTAAGCTAATAAGTCTTAAAAAATGACTATTCTTTTGATAATGAAGTTATAAAGATAAATGTTACTTATCATGGAAAAGTCGGTGATTGATTATTTTCATGAAAAAAAATTTTAGAACATGCGTATTTTATGACAATAACTTTTCAACACTAGATTGGTTTATCATGACAACACTTCTTAAAACGTGCCTTATTTTTCATGGCAACAAACTTTTTATGTCGAATCTATTTTTTTACAATAACAATTTGTTATTTTTTGAATACTTTTTCATGGAAACCAATTCGAAAATATGCTTATTTTTATTATAGAAAATCTACTTTCTTATATAAAAAGTGAGATGTTTTATAGAGTTCAAATACGGAATTTGTTAGGATTCTTATGTGATGTATCTAGAAGAGCAATAAGTATTTCTAAGGTTATTTTTTATTGGTCTATTATTGTAATTATCTTAGCCCAATGCTATAGCATAGATATATGGCCTATGGTCTCCATGTATTGTATTTATACATTTGTAACTTCCTTATTTCAAATTGAAGGAAAATCCATTCCCCTTAATACCATGGTATCAGAGCCCACCAATTACTCCTAAAATCTCTGCTATTCCCTTCTTAATTCTTGGCCCTCTATCTCTCATCTTTTTTCGGTTGAACCCTAGCAACCACCTTTGACTTCTAAACTTGTCGATCACCTTCTGTTCATGGCTGCTAGTGCTACACCTCACAAAGCATTTGACATCACCAACATAAAGAGTTATGTACCTCTTTTTCTTGACCTCGATCGACTCAAGTACGATGCATAGAGAGAACTCTTCTCTACTCATTGTGTTAGGTTAGATGACTCAAGTACATCGCATAGATGACTCTACACCAAAAGTCGACGTGGAATAGAAGAAATGGACTCCATTGTGAATCTTTGGATTTGCAGAACAATTTCACAATCTCTTCTTCAAATGGTGCTATAGAAAGACTCCACTGCTCTTCAAGTTTAGATTAACCTCGAGACCTTTTTTCGCGACAAGGACGCGAAAAGCATGAAAATTGATAGCGAGCTTCGGAACATCGTCATGGGCGACCTCACGAGTCATCTTCACTGCGTATTGTACCAAAATCAAAGCTTTGGCGGACCTTCTTGCCAATCTTGATCCGAAATCCACAATCCTCGACAAGCACTTGGTTTTCTACATGTCAATGACTTGTTGTCCAAGTTTGACTCGGTCGCCAACATAATATAATACCGCTCTTTGCTCCCGACATTTCTTGAAACCCGCACCATGTTGCTCATGGAAGAACAACGAATGTCAAGTCCTCGTTTGGACCAGCTGACAATCCCTCCTTGTCTACTATTTTGCGCGTCAGAAATAATTCTCCAAACCGGTCAAATGCCCGTTGTTAAGATTGCCGCTAGCAGGAGTAACGCTTTCGTTAGCATCCCCCAGCCCGCTGCAGCTCCAAACCAGCCTGTGGACCACGTGCATGCAAATGTAAGTTTACTCAACATTTGTATTCAAACTCGTAATTCTCATTCGGTTTTAGCCGATAATGGTTATTGCATGCCTGTAGTTACGACTAGACACACCTCTTTACGCTTAAAAATCTCTATCATCCCTTACATTTCAATAATGTCCTCATCACACCTACTATTATTAAAAACCTCATTTTTGTTCGTCAATTCACTATACAAAATAAATGCTCTATTGAATTCGATGCGATAGTTACGACCCCTTTTATTCGGTAATTCCTTCCAATCCGCAAGTGCACATTTCGTCGAGTCCATCCACATGGCACCAATGATTAGGCCATCTTAGAGACCAAGTTTTGAAGCCTTTAACGTCAAACAAATATGTTCCTTGTAATAATGTAAAGTTTGTCAATCAGGTCAACACGACAAGCATACAAAGCTTTAGTATTTACCAATTTGGTACAACATCAGCGTACCAAACACATAGTATATTGTGTATGTATAGGAAGTAGAAATAAAGCGAGAGATGATAACATTGTTAGCAAAATACTCAAATTTGGTGATTTCTATTAGGTTATGATGCTTAGCCTAAACAATATTATGTTAATTTGTTTTCATCGTCTAAGTTTGCGCCTGTTTCGAGAAAATAAAATATGTTATTTGTATCATTGTAATTGCAATTAACATTATTCAACCTCCTATAAAGATGAATTACTTTGTGAATGGTGTTCGTTTGAAATGTACTAAAATGTATTTATGCATTATAAATTATTATTTGACAAATATGAAATGAGTAAAGTGTTATGTTTTATTTGACTACAGGTTGAGAGGGAGAAAGCAGAACGTGCAGCCCTGGGAGCATTGCCTCTCCAGCAGCGCACCTTACCTTAGTTTTCTCTTTTGTTTTTTTGACAAATAAACGGGTCTTTAAATCCCTTTTATTTCAATTTCAAAATTGTTGTGTTGGAATAATAATTATTTACTTTTTTTATTTCAACATCGTTGATGTTATTTACAATTATATGCTGTCAGCGTGTTACTGCATGCTGTTGATGGTTCATGTTTGTACTCCCTATAAATGTGACTTGTCATGTAAAAGCTGTGTGGTGGTTTATTTTTTGTATAAGCATATACGGAATCTACTCTTCCTTCGTAAGAGAAAAAGACATGCATCTTTTAATAATCCTATGTGGAATCAAACATGGCATCAAGTGTGGCAAATTTTGAACATATTGTGTCTATGAGGTGTTCATATGAATTTTAAATTTAATAATATTAATAATAACAATATTATAACCAATTGAGTTAGGGTTGGTCTGTGAAGATGATATTGGAAGTGGTGAATAGATAGACAACAATTGTTTCTCTAAACACATACCTGTATATAAGAGGGGGCCTTTTTATTGTTTTATCATTTGATTTGAGTCAAAATAGAAGATGATGAGCTATGCATCCAGGTTTGAAGGGACCATAATATTCACCCTTTCCCTGTGTTCACAAACAAGCCCTGATTACATTCGTTATAATGATAAGAAATAATAACAATAATAATATTTGTTTTAAAATATATAAAGTTCTAACACAGTGTCACAAAAAACACTTGTTTTTTTGTTCTAAATTCAAAAGTTTGGTCATTTTTATCCAAAGTCATAATCAATTAACAAGAAACGATCACTTGATTTCATCTACACTTGAACCATTTACTTCAAAATAAACATTAGTTTAAGCAGATAAATCTAGATATCAAGATTCCCTTACATATCCGATGTTGAATATTTTTCTAACTTCTTAGAAAATGAAGACAACACATTATTTCTTCTATTCCCACACTAATCTCATATATGGATCAACTCATCACAAACCCTGCCTTACAACAACCTTTTAGTTGATTGCTACACTTATCATCAAGGCTTGGAATTACCTCAAAAGTTGTTCGAATTGAATGATATATGGGGTTGACTAGAATTGTTCCACCTCCGAATCCGAACCCTACGACCTTAATGTCCTAACTCCCCCATAGATGTCACCTCGAGCACCTCCTCTACTCGCCAACCATCGTTTTTAACATTTTTATACACCCTTGGTCTCATGAAGTCTCTATCCTATTCTCTCTGGTTTGTTTCTCCTATCACACTCCTAAGTTATATCTCTCCACCCCAATATCATCATCATCATCTCTCTCTCTCACACATTCCCCCCTCTTTGTTGTTTCTGATCGAGCACGCACACACACAAACCATGTACACATGTTCTTGTTTCTTCTCGATCAAGAAAGCCCCATACCGGATCTTTACGTTTCTTTTTTTCTTTTCCAACGAACATGAAAGAGACAATACACATTATGTACAGGATGATGTCATTGCTGCCATTCAGGATTTATTCAGGGGTGCCCCCCTCCCTACTGCTTACACTGCAACTACTTTGGTGCTTATTCCTAAAGTTTCATCCCCTAGTTCCTTCTCTTATATATATATATATATATATATATATATATATATATATATATATATATATATATATATATATATATATATATATATATTATTTTGCAAAAACACAAAATGTATTATAATATTCTAAGGTAGATGTTTGACACATTAGTTATATTACCACTTGGACTCGACTTTTAAGCCAATAAATTGTTAAAAAACATGAAATATGACATTTCAAAAAAATAAAAAAAAATCATATATTAAGAAATATTTCTTTTTGTTAACAAAATATGTGATTTGAAAATTTTAACTTTTTTTTGGACCAGCGAATACAATTTCACCTTGAGCGTACTCAGTCGTAGTAATCCAGGTCGGCATTTAGCCGGCGGCCCGGAGCCACGAGCTTTTCCCCTCCCCCTTTGCTTCGTCGAACCAGGGAAAATCCCCCACATGTGCATCGGACGGGGATTGAACCCCAGACCTCTACCACATAGGTATATAACCCAGATGTCTCGAACCAACTAGGCTGGAAGTCATTGGCACCAGTGATATCCCAATATGCTTATTTAATCTAAGAATAACTTAAAAAACAATATACATAATATTTCACAATATCCTAAACCTATTTTTCAAATAACAAAGTTTGAAAATTTTAATTAAGCTAGCAACTGGCACCAACCACTTAGTGTATTTGGAATTAACACGAGAGTTAATGTGGATTTAAACTATGATCTAATTCAAGTTCAGTGCATATTGCATATTTGTATATAAGACGAGTCTGATAAATTCTTCCAAACAACTTGCGATTATTTCCAAAAACATGCAGAAACAACTATTTTCGCCACCCTTCCCCAAATTTCGGATATATGATCATATGTATACTCATATTTCGCCAGCTTTGATAGACTCATAAAAATTCGAACATTCCATATACACTCCGATAACATTTTCTTGTTTTTATGCATGACGTGAAAGGTACCTCTATGAATACATTCAATATACTCTATGGTAACATTGCTTTCTTTTAATGCATGAACTAAAAGGTGCTCTATGAATTATACTAGGGTTAGGTTGTGTATAACCCGGACATATATACTCAAAAATGAAAAATGAACTCATACCATCCATTAAATATCCAAGAGCTTGTTAATTACCAAACCGATCCTATTTTATACACAAATTTTAACCCTTATTATGCTAAATACGAGTATTTAACAATAACTTCCATTGTTCAAATCGTTTGTGAACATGTTTGCACTTGAGAGAATTTGGGAAGAATTTCTTAACCCATTTTGCTTATAGTCGTTTTGTACAAAACAAAAATAAGCCCATTTAATTATATGGTTAATGACTTGAGAGGATAACATATTTTTTCCTGTGTTCACATTTAGGCAACTATGTTTTTTCGTCCATATTTGACCATTTAACTTGTTAAGTTTTTACAAAAAACATCATTATGACCTGTTGTAGTAGGTTGTTGCTGATGCGACAGCATACGTGGCTAGATTAATGACTTGATAGGGTAACATACTTTTGATCGTGTTCACATTTAGGTAACTATGTTTTTTTTGTTCACATTCGACCATTTAACTTGTTAAGTCCACAATTATGACGAACACGCCATCAACTTTAGTTTTGCTCTGTTAACCCTTGGCTTTTGGAAAACACGACCAACGCCACCATTAACTTTAGTTTTGCTTTATATTTAGATCTTAAACAATTAACAAAAAACAATTACATTTTCTAATACATATAAAAATATTAAAAATCACAAATAAATAAAAGTTAGTCATGACTTTCAATACTATTAATTTTTTTGACATTAAAATTTTATTAAGAATGCCAACATGATGTTGGCAAGAAACTATTAAGAATGCCAACATAATGTTGGCAAGAAACACTATATAGTAGGAAAATAAAGGCTATCTAACTATACTTAATCAACTTCACCTAATCAATACTTTTATGAATCACAAATAAAAGTATTGACCGGTTGTAGTGGGTTTACAAGTTAAGCTAAATTACGTGGCATTAATTCTCCATCTGAGTGAATTACATGACATTAATTCTCTATGTAATGTGGAAACTAAGTCAAACACCCTTGAAAGATCTAAGGGTGGGGGAGTAATGAGTTTTGAACCCGCTCATCCCACGCGCCACGTCAGCTTTTCTGTCTCCTATCACTTCAATCTTTCCTAATCTTTCCCAATCTTTCACCCATGGAACCGGTACCCACTGAACCCACAATGCCACATTAGATTTTCGATTATTAAATTCATTTATCAATTAAAAAATTAATATAACATTTAATTTAATATTTCAAATAATATTAAATACATATTAATTAAAATTAAAAGGTCAAATATCATTTAATTAAAAAAGCACACCATTACAAACCAAATAAAAAACAACCTAAATACTGAAAATTAAATCTTAAATCCAGGAAATTAAAACCTAAATACGGTGTGTGTCTGTGTGTGTGTGAGTATATATATATATATATATATATATATATATATATATATATATATATATATATATATATATATATATATATATATATATATATATATATATATATATATATATATATATATTAGTGTTGTAAAACCCGGCCTAGGCGGCGCCTAGGCGCTAGGCGGACTGATTCTGCCTACGATTAGTGGCAGACGGTAATTAGGCGGATTTCGTCAACGGTGGTCAAAATCGGGTTTAGGCAGGCCTGGACGGGTCTAGTCGGCAAAATTTTCAATTTTTCAAAATTCCAAATTTTCAAATTTTTCAAAAATTTCAAATTTTCAAAAATTATCAAATTTTCAAAAAAATCAAAATTTAAAAAATTTCAAACTTTCAAAATAATAATATATATTATATATTTTATTATATTAATAATATAAATTTGATTTTATTAGTAATTTCAATTTTTTATTATGTATATACATTATGATAATCGGTGGCTAAGTTACGATTATTGATGATTAAAATTGTCAAAAAGGTTATTAATTAGTCTAAACATTACGATGTTTGATGACTTGTACTTAGATTTGTCAAATTTTTATGCTTATTTGTTCATTTTGTAAGGATATAGGTAATATTTAAATTTAATAAATAAATTTTGTTACAATTAATACTCTCTGCCTAGGCACCCGACTAGTCCTCGTCTAGACCGACTAGTCCTAGACCCCAGTCGACCGCCCGCCTAACGACTTCTACAACCTTGATATATATATATATATATATATATATATATATATATATATATATATGTGTGTGTGTGTGTGTGTGTGTGTGTGTGTGTGTGTGTGTGTGTGTGTGTGTGTGTTCAAGTGGGTTCATGAAGCCACAACCAAACCATTTGATCTCATCTTTCGCGAACCCGCATGGGAGGGGGCAGTGGTACCAATGGTACCGCGGGTACCAGCGGTACCGCACCCTTTTTTTGATCGAGCCCGTTGAACCCACTTACTACTCCCTGAAGCCTAATGGGTAGACTGATTTGACATATTTCGATAACCTAGAAAACCGTAAAAATTGTCATACATTGTTTATTTTCCTACGGTATATGTTGTTTATTTCCAACATTATGTTGGCATTTCTAATAAAATTTTGATGTTAACAAAACTTAATAATAATGAAAGCCATTATTGACTTTTATTTATTAGTGATTTTAATCTTTTTATCTATATTAGAAAATGTAATTGTTTTTGTTAATTGTTTAAGATCTGAAATTAAAGCAAAACTAAAGTTGAGGAGGACATGGATCGTGTTTTTCAAAAGTCGAGGGTTGATAGAGAAAAACTAAAGTTGAAGAGACATGAGCCATAAATATGTTTTTTTGATCAAAATTAACAAGTTAAATGGTCAAATATGAACGAAAAAAACATAGTTATCTAAATGTAAACACAAACAAAAATACGTTACTTAATCAAGTCATTAACTCGGGCACGTATTGTTGCCACATCAGCAACAACCTACTACAACCGATCATAATGATACTTATTGAATAAACTAACAAGTTAAATGATCAAATGTGAAAAAAACAAAAATAGTTGATTAAAGTTGAACACGAACAAAAATACCTTACCCTCTTCAAGTTATTAACCCTTAATTATAAATTATTGCGTTATTTTCGTAAATGAACACCACCAGAATTTTGCCATAAATAATAAGCGGAACATCTACGCTAATCTTGACGGATCAGCGTCAACTCAAAGCTAGCATCTCCTTCCTTCCCCATCCACTATATATACCTAACCGAAACTCTCTACACTCAATCAACATTGTATACATTACGCAGGTCAAAATCCATACCGATATACGATGGTACTGTTTCGTCTCTTTCATACGCTTCCGTATTAGAAACTATATGTGTGAAGCATTTGCACGTCGTTAGGGTTTTGTTAGGGTTTTTGATTTCAGATGTTTTTGGTATTTGATTGGTTAAGAATTCTTTGCATCGATAAAGAGGATCCTTGACATTCAAATTCGTGTTCATTTTTACGAATGACGTTTGATGTGTGCAGGCTCTACCAAATCAACAGACCGTTGATTATCCTAGTTTTAAGCTCGTTATCGTTGGTGATGGAGGAACAGGTACGGCGTTACTGTTTTTCGTTTATATCGTTTCTATGTTACGTTGGTTTACATGCATCAGAGATATGAATATAAGCTAACCACATAAAGCTCTGTATTGCGCTGTATAAGGTGTGGTCTGGTATTAGTTCATTCCCTCACCATGTTTTCGTGACTAGGTTTTGTTTTTACATGGCTGGTTTTCTAGGGTTTCTGAAGTGTTTGTGATGTTTTGAAATTGGTGCCATTTGAGTTTATTTTATAGCGGGATTTGGATATCAACTTCGTGTCATTATTTAAATAGACTGATTTGGTACTCTATGTTGAATTTCTGTTACTACAGCAATAACGAAACATGTCTGTTTGTTGTCATAATGTACACAGCTGATTTTTCTGTTGTGTTACCTGGTTTAGGCAATTTTTGATACACTAATTTCATTGTTGGATTGTGGTATTTGACAAAAACCTTGAAGATGCTTGGATATTTCTTATCATTCATGATTCATATCAACTTTTCCATCAGTACTTTGTGCTTTACTAATTTTATATGTGTTTAAATCCATGTGCTATATCCAGGAAAGACTACTTTTGTCAAAAGGCATCTCACTGGTGAATTCGAGAAGAAATATGAACGTAAGACAATCTTGTGTCCATCTCTTAAAATATGTTTGGATTTAATAACCATTTTGCATTTTCTGTTTTTGTCACTAAAATTTTACAATTTGTTTTAAACATAGCCACCATTGGAGTTGAAGTTCACCCTTTGGATTTCTTCACAAACTGTGGAAAGATCCGTTTCTATTGCTGGGATACTGCAGGCCAGGAAAAGTTTGGTGGACTTCGAGATGGTTACTAGTAAGTAAAATCTCTTGAAATAATAGAAAAGTTACCATGAGTTTTACATATTTATTAAAAATTATTGTATAAATACACACTTGAACTCTAGAACATATGAATTGGAGTCTCACATGTTGTGAAAAAAGAATTTAAATAACTAATCTTTAGACTTCAAAATCTATCCACCTTAGATGTTCATTTTTAGTAATGAAAACATTATTTAATTAACTCACATCAACAACGAAACATATGAAGAAATTGTGCCTTAATAATTAGTGCCAAATAAGCAAATAGACAAATGTGCCTTATGTATGTACTTTTCTAAAGGCAAAACTGATAAAAACATCATTGTACTTTCATGCCTTTTTTACTTACATACTTTACAATCATACAAATTGCATTACCTTTCTCAGGTTTTAATCAAATTATTTAACATAAATATCTATTGAACGTCATTTATCTAGACAACAATTTATCCAAGATAACACTTGATAGAAAAAAAAAAAAAAAAAAAAGAAGCCCAAGTTTTATATAACACCACATACTTGCATCTTGTAATCTTTTCTCCATTTTTCTTCTTTGTGTCTATTTTCGCACAATTCTTCATGATAAAGAAACATATTTAGTGAATTTTCATTTGGGATCACTATTTTTATGTGGAATTAGCCTCATATATGTTACACTATTGGGTTCTCATTAAACTTATGTTATGGTTGTTACTATATTTTTTTACCTTTAATCCTTTATACCAATTTATTAATTTTTTTTGACACAGCATCCATGGGCAATGTGCTATAATAATGTTCGATGTGACAGCCAGACTCACTTACAAAAATGTCCCTACATGGCATCGCGATCTTTGCAGGTTACCTTACTTACTTTCAATTAGGCCCCATTTGTAACACAGTACATGACATGACATAACAGACTGTACCGAGTCTGACATCTGACATGACAGACAGCTGTCAATGGGACAAAAGTTACAATTTCTTGTTTCCCCCACCCAAAAAGGTGGGACAAGGACTTGACATTGTTTGTACAAAAGACTTAAATACCCTCTTCATCCTCATCGTCAATTATAACAAATATGTCCTTATGATTGAATTACTTTCTTTTATTAGAAAGTACAATGCTATAATTATAAATACTGTTTGTGAAAACAGGGTGTGTGAAAATATCCCGATTGTGCTATGTGGAAACAAGGTTGATGTGAAAAATAGACAAGTTAAAGCCAAACAAGTTACATTCCATAGAAAGAAGAATTTGCAGTATTATGAGATTTCTGCAAAAAGCAATTACAACTTCGAGAAGCCATTTTTGTACCTTGCCAGGAAGCTTGCAGGGTAATAAATCCATACTCTTTTCTTTCGGTTAAATCCAAGAAATAGCAACGTACTTTCATTTATTTCTGCATTATAGCATCCTACTTCCATTTTTTTTCTATTACAATTTACAACATTCTACTTTCACTTGTTTTTTTGTCAATTTAAAAAATCTAACTAATAGGATGCTATAATAAACAAAATTATAAAAGTACATTGCTATTAGCTTGTAAAAAAGAGATTTTTTTTTTTATTAAATTCTCAAATTTCAGAGATGCAAACCTTCATTTTGTGGAGTCACCTGCCCTTGCTCCTCCAGAAGTCCAAATTGATTTGTTGGCCCAACAACAGTAAGTCAACTCTCTTACTACTTTTCCTATAATTATTGAAAATTGAATTTACCATTTTGCCCTTGTCTACAGACACGAAGCAGAGCTCGCTCAGGCCGCCAACCAGCCACTACCCGATGACGATGATGATGCATTTGATTAGGTGGCTACAATATTATAAATAGGATTTTTATTGAATTTAAATCCCAAAAACTCTGCTACTTTCTTTATATTTGATATAGTTGCATAAACTTTTATGTGTTTTTGAATAGGAAATTATCACTTGTTTGTGGTGGTGTTATAATTTTGTTTATGAAACATGAAATTAAGGAGGACATGTGGAAGCATGTTTTGAGGAAATTTGTGTTGGTAGTTGATGAAAAACCGTCTTTAATTTCAACATCCCCACTTCCTCAGACATGTTTGCAGCTCTACTAATTTCCATCCCCGGTTTTCGAGCACCATATGGGTCCCACTCATTTAGCACCCCCCACCCTACCCCAAGTACTTGACAGGTGTATTTTGTTATATGACAATCCATCACACTCTTTTATCAATCTTTATATATTTTATAATATTAAAATCCGCACTTTTATGAACAATCTTTTAAATTCAAACATCTTCTACCTCATTCCATCCTGCGACCGTAAGATTTGATTGGACTGAATTGAAATTAGGAGTGAGGATAAAAACCGTATGGACCGAACTGAATACACATATAAGAGTCGGTTTATCGGGAATCGGATCGGAATTTGAAAAGGCAATTAAATTTTAAACCAAGAATTGTGATCCTTTAATTCCCTAATTAAAAAAAAGTCGTGAAACCTCCTGGCCCCTCTGTGTTCGACGTCGACTATCCTAAACACAAACATACTCAAGAATTTCTTTAACCGTAATCAAAATTAACAAGTAATTCTACAAAAGATTAAGTTGTTTTCAAGTTTCTTCACTCCGTTCACATCATTGATGGAAAATTGGGTTCCCTCTTCCATAGAATTTTTAAGGTTCAATCGCTTAATAAAAAACAAAACATTTTAATATGTTATATCACAAAAGTTCCTGCTTAAACTCTCGCCGCAACGCACGGCTAAATGCGTGTTTGGCACGGAGCTTTTGGGAGCGTTTGAGAGCTTCTAGCGTTTATAAAATAACTCTAATAGAAACCAAAAGCTTCGTTCGGCGACACGAGCTTGAAGCTTTTATTTTAAAGTAAACGCTACTATTTTAAAAGTTAGTTGAAGTAGCATTTAACAAAAAGTTTTACCAATTATATCATTAATGACTAGAATACCATTAAAACTATAACCAATAATTACGCAGATATCATTTTATATAATTTTACATATTTTAAAAGCTTCCAGCTACTTTGCCGAACAGTCATATACAAACTAAAAGTTACAGCTTTCAGCTACCAGCTACCCGCTACCTGCTTTCCACTACTAGCTACCCGCTACCAACTACCAGCTTCCAGCTAGTTTTGCCAAACACACCCTTAATGAACTCTCGACCCATTTTAAACTTTCAAAAAAAAAAAAAAATCCATTTTTCTTGTACAAATAAAGTATAATAAATATAACAAAATTTTAAAACAAGTTAAAACTTTCACCTCCTATGTTAGGCTGGATAAGAATGGATTGTCGGGCCAATCATTTATTTCCCACATTTTTTGACATTCGTTACCCAACTGTCAAAAAGAATAAACTATTTCAACGACTCCAGAGTTTGACATTTTTATTTTTAATTACCTGATGATTCTCCAAATCATTCTATCTTATTTTTTTTAGTTGTAAATTATTTGTTATAGAGTATTTTCCAAAAATCATTCTATCTCAGTTTCAAGTTGTAATATATTTATAAAACAATACAACAGCACATTATATTTTTTATACATTAATTTGTCCAAAGTATCTTAACGTATCTTTCTAGAGTATTTTCCAAATCATTCTATCTCATTTTTTTGAAGTTGTAAAACACTTTTATAACAACATTACAAAACATTACACTCATTCACACAGTTTGTTCAAACTATATTTAACTTATTATATAAACTATATTATTTTTCTTGTTTTACTTTTCATAACCACGATTACTTTTACACTGAAACAAGGGTGTTGGTTGTACGATGATTGACGTGGGTCCTACTTGCCACATCACGTGGCCAAAGATGGTAAAATGGTGATAAGGCTAAGGTTAGTTGCATAGTGTCTATGGAGTTGTCCCCATCAATGTTGGTTGGTTAAACACAGACACCTTAGAGCTTCTTGTGAAGGAATGGGTGTCCTACAAATGCTTCATGCATATCAGGATTACTAGCAAGAATTGGGACAAATAGTACCATTGGTGAAATGGGGCAGCTGTTTCATATATGCTTCAAGATGACCCATGTCTTATTTCCTGAGGGGTAATGTGGTCTTGAAAAGGACACGTTACTAATTTATCTCCGGGTCTAAGTGTCCTCTACAAACGTATAGATGACCCATCTTTTTGTTTTCTGTTTGTGCAAAAGTTTTAAACCATCAAAGGGATTGAGACGTTGTTCTTTAAAGACCTAATAATCGTTACTCGATTGAAACATTGCTAGTACTCCATAGGATTCAGTGAAACCTCATGTCCCTTTTGTCACTTTTTGGGTTATGTTGAACAAGTTTACAACCAACAAGAAAAAATAAGGTACCTTTGGGCAAATATTTAGTAGCTATTACAAAGAATGGACTGAGTTTTTGTGGGCAACGTAAAGTGTTCGGTGAATAGGATTTGATCTTGTTGATATATGTAACAAATTAGTGATCTTATATTAATTTACACCATCAAGTGTCGTATAAGGATCCTCAATTCCCGGTGCTAATGTGTTTTAATATGAATTAGTTGAATTCCACCTTTATAATCTGTTAAGCAAATCGTGTCTAACACAAGGCCCATATAGTTCTGTATAGTTTTCTTGGCATTCTAGTTTTTTTTTTCTTCTGTATTTTATTTCTTTTCCCTTTTAAACAACTTGTAAGCACTCTAGAAGAAGTCCAACGAAACAAGAATTTCCCCAAAAAACCTAAAACATATTCTAATTTTGAAATATAATTTCACTGCTTTTACAAAATAGAACAATTTCAACAAACGTCTAGTCACTAGTGTTAGCAACACATGTAGTGGCTACCACCGTTACAAACTATGCACGGTTGTACTTGTAACACATCTCCGTTTAACTTTCATTAAAATCATGTAGAAAAGAGGTGTGGAAATAAGGTCCCAAAGCCTAAATATAAAGGGAAATTATGCCCCAAATGATAATTTTAACAAGTTTCAAACCATTAATTAAATTTTAATAAACCATCGTCTTTAAGAAAATTCATATACAGAAAGGCTTGGTCCCAAATGGTAATATTTATTAAGTCCTTAGCCTTGTCAAGTCCATTGAGGGTGTCACAATGTATCAAGAACGTGAGTTCAAATAAACCAAATGCATCAAAATAACTTCAATATAATCTTCTAAATGTCCAATGCTAATCCCACAATGGTCACTTTTAGGTCTCCCAAATGTCTTTCATTGCGAGTACATGTCAAAATAATAAAGATAGATTACAGGAGTGTAACGCCCGGTTTCTCAATTTAAGATACACCATATATGTTAATCAAACATACACATAATTAGCGGTGTAATCCTAAAAGTGAGTAATAAGTTTTACAAGAGAACATCAAAAACCAAGTTTAAGTTCTAGTCTAATCGTATTATAAGTTACACACTTGTTCTTTCAAAAACCGATTCATATAAACTACAGTCCAAATATGGATAAACGGTCACGTCCAAGTCCAACTTTAGCTAACCCTCCGTGATGCACTTCCCACGATCACCACTACCGGAACGTAAACACAACAAAATAACAACAATTTATGAGCTACGCGAGCTCAGTGAGTAGTTAAGGATTAATCGAGTTATAACACCCAAGATCTCATTAAACTGAATCTCAATGGACTATCTCTGTCCTTAGTGTGATTAACACACTATAGCTCTTTACTTCAAATGTTCAAGATTGGTTATACACAACCAAATCAATACATATCATAACTCATAAAATACTTCTTTTCTGCAATGAACATCTCAACATAACACAGTTCATCAAAGAATTAATAAGTAACTACTCACCTGATGTCTGGTCAGTATGCGGAACTCTCGAACCTCGTGTACTGTGCTCCTGTCTAGCCTTGGCTGTATCACAATAGCCCGAGTCAATACTCCATATCCAAAAAAGATCTCAATTATCAATACATCTCAAAAGAGCAAGTAATTAGTGTGAAAAGGAACTATAACAATAGATAACAACAATATCTAAGTTACAGCTCTTAATCCTGCAACTTTCTACTCAATCAACCACAAATACGTAATAACTATTACAGGTGGTTTAGCCATATAGTTACAGGGCTTGAGATTATGACTCTTAATCTCAAGAACTACTCACTTTAACCATATAGTTACAGGTGGTTTAGCAACCCAACCTGGAATTAACTCACCTCAAACAACACAACTCTTGAATTGAAGATAGAACACGGAAATTTTACCTTATAAACACAAGACGACGATTCCTACACCAAATCTTCAAGTTCTAACCTTCCAATTTAATCCTTAGCTCCCCTGCACCTTTTCTAGGGTTTGTTTTCATGTTTTAAAAAAGAAATCCCTCAAAAACCCGTAATTCTTGCAAGTTATAGGTTTTTAGTTTCAGTCGGCACACGACCCGTATGGAATCACATGACCCGTGTGAGTTCCATAACCAAAACTGCTTTCTTTACTCAAGGGTCCTACACGACCCATGTAAGCAAACTGCTTGCCCCTAGACCATTTTCTACATGATCCGTGTAGGTCCAAAAAGGGTTTTAGATTGGTTTCTTCATCCATTTTGCATGATCCATGTGACTCTATACGACCCATGTAACCTCTTTTTGGCAAGTTTCAAGGGAAAACTACTTCTAAATGGGTTTCTAACCACCCTAACTCATACAACAACCTATTTAATCTTAATTACACTAATATTAGCACAATCTCACTACTAATTAGTAACACGGTATTACAAGTTCTTACCCCCTTTCTTACCCTAAGTCACTAATGTTCTTATTTTTCTAGTTTTGAACCTTGGTGGGTGGTTGATTTTCACCACTAAGACCATTGTGTAGCCACCTTAGCACGATTATGTAACCACTACTGAGTGGTGGCTGTGGTTGGATGATTTGTTCAGCCCTAGAGTTAGTGACTTGACACCTAATATGTTAAGATGCAAACTAAAACCCTAATTTGAACTTATAATTTTATGTGGAAACACCTAGCCTTGTTATCTTCTTAGTTAAGCCTAGTCTTAATATATTAAGGAGTTCTTAAATAAATATTTGGTTATCTTTGTTTAGAACCCATACTCCATTGATATTAATGGTTTATGTACTTGATGATTAAGTGTTTACGGGGTTGGGCTAAAAATGAACTTAAACATAAAGAATGTTATAAACTCTTGTAATCTGTCCAGGTCTTGTAAAAATCACCATAAATTCGACACAAATCATTTGAGGGAAACGTCAGGCCTGTGGTTTTGGTATGTGTGTCTACTTTATTCCATCGAAAGGCCTTAACCTGCTTCTAATCCCAAGTTAGATGAAAGTTACAATCTTTACAGTCTGGTCTGGAAAAGTGACAGATTAAAATGCTTAACTTGTAAAATTCACATGTAATTCTTAAAAACTCTAAATGACATGAGGTTGGGGTCGGTGGCTTGGTATGGATGCCTATATTCTTCCATTTAA
Source organism: Cichorium intybus (assembly GCA_023525715.1). NCBI lineage: Eukaryota > Viridiplantae > Streptophyta > Magnoliopsida > Asterales > Asteraceae > Cichorium > Cichorium intybus. The sequence continues at coordinate 139,181,800 of CM042010.1, forward strand.
AGTCCTTAACCTGATTCTAATCCTAAGTATAGTGAAAGTTGAAATGTTTGCAGACTGGTCCAGAGAGTTGACTGGTTTCAATAGTCAACTTGTAAAAATTGTAATTAATCAACCAAAAATACTATGAGTGTGTGCTTTATACTCCTAAAAAGATAAAAGTTAGTATTTTAGTATGTAATAAACATACTTAAAAAATGGGTATAAAGGGGTAGATCAGTCCATCAATAAACTGATATACCAAAAGTAAAGCTAAAAATGAATATTATATAAGTATTATTAAGTAATGATTTAAAGTATGATCTAGGCCGTGACTATTCCTAACGTATGTAGGTTGATTAGAAGTAGATTTCACACTAGCTCATACCAATAGTTGTAACACCCGACTTTTAAAACAAAAACACCCCTGAAAAATTTTCATTTAAAACAAAGGTTTCAATACATAAAACCATAACAAAAGGGGTATATTTTATTAAAAACGGGTACAAGTGTATCAAGGAGAGTATAAACTACCGACATTTCCTTTGAAGCCGGGCTGCTACTGACAGCATTTATAAGTCCTACTTCTTTAGTCATGGACTCTATCTTTTCCCTTATCAGGATCATGCTAACCTGCAGGGACATATAACAAATAACGTGAGCTATAAAGCTCAGTGAGTAATCATATCTGCAAATAACATGTATGGGAAATACATTCAATTATAATTCCCTATATATGATGAATCTCTTTGGACTCATCTTTCCATACAAGGTCCCATTCTATAGCCTCTTCCAGCTAAACGTATATATATTTGGATATCGGATCCAAACTCTTAGCCTTACTGGCTGATCGTATGTCTCTTAGGATTTCACATCCTACTTCGTAGTCTTACAGGTCGTTATTTGCATACATTTCTGTCCCATATTTCTTAGTCACAATTGACTGCACCGTATTTCATGGCTATATAAGCCGCACCATGTGTCATAGCTATATAAGCCGCACCAAAACATTTTCAATATACAAGTCATAGCCCTAAGGCCGCACCAACAGTTTCATCATTAATTTCATAGCCCAAAGGCCGCACCAGCTGGGTTCAATAACCCGATATCATGGTCATAAGACCGCACCATTTGGATTCAAGTCCAATATCATAGACATAAGGCCGCACCATTTCCAAATAACAATATCATAGTCATTTATTGCTCATGAGTTTGCCCCGCTTTTGCCTAGACTCACGGCTCAGTTCTTGTCATATCATTGACTCACGGCTTACCCGGTATTGTCTTTTTATTTTTTATCGACTCACAGCTCCGTTCTTGTCTTTCACAGACTCACGACTTATCTGGTATTGTCGTATTAATGACTCACAGCTCCGTTCTTGTCTATCGCAGACTCACGGCTTATCTGGTATTGTCTTTTCAATGCATCTGTAAACTGTCAAATTTCGTCCCCCAAATCTGTTTCAATCTGTAACAGTCCAATCAATACATATCATATATGATATAAGTGAGATTACTCACCTGGATACTTGCTGCATTTAATTCCGGTTGTTCTTGCCTTTGCATGCACCACAACCATTTGTCTCATACCTATATATTCATTTATATACCAAATGATCATAGGTTAATCACCATTTCAGTTGACTCTACTACACAAGAGTCCAATATAATACAATTGGGGACCATTTCCAATCATTTTCGAGCAATAACCATCATTATAAAAATTTAATACACTTCCCGAAATACGCGTATTCTACTACAGTACCTTCGGGAGGTCGTATTCTCATTTTAATAATTTTCCATGAAGTTTCATACCATTTTAGACCTATGTTTAAAATTTCAGGTCAAACGGACAAGCCTAGCATCAAAATCAAACTTGGAAATTTCACCAAATTTTAACAGGAGGTTTTATGGTTTCTGCCGCGACCACGCGTCGCGACCAGGTGAGGGTCGCGTCGCGACTGCTGCTGGCAGGTCCAGAAAACTCCAATTTAATGCTATAAAATCCCATTTTCTCATATTAAGCCCTTAATACACGACTTAATCAGTAGGGGTTTGTTCCAGGACCAAAACCCTTCATTTACTTCAAGTTTTAAACCATGGAAACGGTAATTCAAATCCATTTCCAATAATTCCCGTTTTTCACAATTTTGGTCCAAAACCGAAATTGTTAAGTTATAATCACTTCTACTGATTTAGTTCAACTAGAATAACATCTAGAAGTCATTATTAACCATTAAAACCAAGTTAATCACAAGAACTCACAATCTAGGGTTCTTGATCAAAATTGTCAATCTTCAAAAATAGCAACATACTTTCAATTTAATGTGTGTTCTTACATTACAAGCATGTTTGCTACTTATAATCATACAAAACCACTTGGATTATAACTGGAATTCAGTTTCCAGTTCACCCCAAGAAAACCCACCAAGAACACTTCAAAAACTTGATTAGAAATCAACTACTAACATTGTTTAACTTAGGAATCATCAATTCCAAACACTTGCTCCGAATTCACGCTTCAGCTCTTGTGGATTTCCAAAAGATTGCTCTCAAAAATCCTTCCCGTAGCTTCTCAACTGATCAGCCACAAATGGAGAGTCAACTCTCCTATTTATACCTCCAAATTTTACAAATTTAGTCCCTAAGTTCATTTTCTTGAACTTTTGGCACTTTTATCACTTTTTGTCACATCTAACTTTCATTCCTTATATTTTTACCACAAGTAAACAATATTTTTACATAATTGGTCCTTCATTTGGTCAAATGACCAAATTACCCTTTTATGGTAAAATGACAAATTTACCCCTTTTTACTAGAATTAACTTTCAAATACTTTTCACAAGTATTTGGTGTTACAAATTCTCCCCTCCTTCAAAAGCTTCCGTCCCCGGAATCATACAAACATGTGAGCGTACATCTACCCATTCCAATTTCGGTTTCTCATACATATGGAAACCTCTATGGTATTGCCAAAGCACTTTAACCATACTAGTCTTCTTATTTCGTAGTTATATCACTGTTCATCTATCATTTCTTCCGGTTGTCCCGGGTACCTTAACTACTTATCTACCTTCATTTCAACATGAGGTATTCATTGAAATTTATAAATATATGTTTTCCGCAAATAGAACACATGGAAAACATTATATATATCTTGAAATTCATCAGGAATCTTCGATCAATACACCACAATTTTTTACTCTTTGAGACATATGGAAAGGTCCTATGAACAAAGACTCCACTTTCCTTTTTGTCCCAAAACAATCTTTAGTCTTTCCAAAGGGATACTTTGAACACTGTCACCTTTCCCCCTTTGGAATTTCAACGGTTTTACTCGGCAATCCGCATACTACTTTTGTCGATTTTTTTCTATTTCCAAGCTTTCTCGAATTTGCCTAATCTTTTCTTCTGTTCGAGGTACAAATCTCGGGTCCAGCCAACGGCTTCTCCCCAACTTCAGTCTAGCAAATCGGCGTGCAACACGATACTCCATACTATGCATTATACGAACCATCTGAATGCTGGTACGAAAACTGTTATTATCTACGGCTTCCACCCGAAATGGACAATCTTCTTGTCTTCCGCCAAGGTTTGTTATGCAAATTTCAAGCATATTTTCTAGAGTCTGCATCATTATCTCATTTCGCCCATCAAGATACGGTACTTATTAGTACTTTTGAACTAATTTATTCTTGGGATTTATGCTAAAATCAGCGAATAATTCTATTATCTCGACCCGATACAATCGACACCGGTAACTCACGTCGACAAATTACTATTTCTATGTAGTTTTTCACTACTTTTCGATCTTAATTTCTTCCCTAGTCGGTATAAATTTATACTGATTTCAGCAATCAATCTGCAATTACCCATATGGTGTCATACCCATACGGTACTTGCGAATACTTTATTACTAAAGTCTATAATAATATCGTCCCATTTCTTCTTTGGGACCGGCAATGGCTAAATTTTTCCATATGCTTCTAATGATTTGACTTTTCTTATAAGCATGTCAAACACTTTTTCACATGTCTTTCAATATCTTTCTTCATTCCCGGCTACCAATACATAGGTTTTATCATCCTATACGGTTTGGTATTACCCCGGGCATACTGCATATCTTCTATAATATGCATATTCTCAAAATACATCTCATGTTTTGCTTTACTTTGGAATCCACATACACAACCACCAAGGGTTTGAATCGCTGTGATTTTCCAACTAGCTTCTTCCAATATCCAATCATTCATTCACTTTTCACGTTTTCAGACTTGCGCACTTCTTCTTGTGCTACTCGAATCAATTCGGGTAATCTATTTGCCATACTCATACACGTGTATGTAACCTTCAAAGGATATTTTCTTTTCAATTCAAGGCATCTATAGTCACCTCTGCCTTTTCGAGATAGTACAAGATTTCATACCCGAAATCTTTAAGTAACCCATCTGTCTTTGCTATCTCATATTTAGCTTCTTTTTGATCAATTAAGTACTTCAAACTTTTATAATCCGTGTAAACAGTAAACTTTACACCATACAAGTAGTGTCTTCAAAGCTTAAATGCTGAAGTCATATTTGCTACTGCAATGTCATGTACCCAAAGTTAACTCTGGATGCATTTCTGTAAAATAAATTATCTTCTCCGCTTAGCAATAATGCTAACACCGGAGCTTCACACAAGGTTTAATTCAGCCTTTGAAAAAATTACCTGTGGCCTTTCTACCCACTCAAACTTTTCACTTTTCTTGGTCAACTTTAGTTAATTAGAAAACAATCAAGGAACAGTTTTCTACAACTCTCCTATAATAACCCGCCAATCCAAGGAACTACAATTTTAGTCAGATTCCAAGGCGGTTCCCGTTTTATCACAGCATTATTTCCACTGGATCTACTTTATCATCTTTGGCACTATTAACATGCCCAAAGAATTGAAACTTCTTTTAGCTAAATTTCATACTTGGAAAACTTTGCATATCACTTTTCTCCACGAAATAACTCCAGTATTTAGCACGAATATACATCATATTCATTCTGGTTTCGAGAATATCAGATTCTCGGTAGTCAATGCACATACACATCAACTTGTCTTTCTTCTTTTCAAACAAGTTAAGGCTCCACACAATGACACATTCGGCCATGTGAGACCCCGATTCAAGAATTTCTTCTAATTGTTTTCCCACTCTGCCATCTCTGCAGATACTAATCGGTACGGAGCTTAAATAACAGAGACGGCTCCCAAAACCAGTTTAATCATAAATTCTTCTCATCAGTCTGGCGGAAATTCTGGAAGTTCTTTGGAAGAAACATCCGAGAATTCATTTAAAGTTTTTTTTTACTTCTACCGCCGCTTTATTTAGCTCGGCCAATACTGCATATGCCAACTAAAACATCCTTCCTTTACTAACTCTTTTTCGAGTTTAAGCAAAGGAAAATAACCGGTATTCTCAACAACTGTCATTTACCGTGGATTTTCCTCCATTTCATTTCTGCTTTTAGAACCATAATGTTCATATTTCTACATTTCATGTTAGCATCATTCATTGCTAACCAATTCATATGCACAATTTCTTCAGATTCATTGGTAGTCATCGGCTTCAGATTTATAGGGAAAAATGGTCCCGTAAATCCTAGACAGACTACCTTCCAGGTGTTCAATATCTCGAACATATTTGCTATCTACTATAGCTACTTCCAAAATTTCATCCATAATCGTTGATAAAATATTCAGACAAGACATTAAAGTCATCGATCCAAAGCATAGCTTCATGGATCAAATATAACATATACGGGGATTATATTCAAAGTAAATATATCTGAGACCATATCAGTCTACTCACGAGCTCCTTCCACAGTCTGCTGGAATGCTCATGGTATCACTGGTCCTTCTCGACCGTTCATTTCTTCTTTCTTTTCTCCCCGTTCTTTCCTGGGTTTATCACCCGTTACTCCACAGTTAGCATGTGAACATTTCATAGGAAAGTGATCTATAGCTCCGCGCTGGAAACACTTCCGTTCCGTCCAACAGGCTCGAGCAATATGCTCCTGTTTTCTACGATTTCAACAATCTAACGGTAGAGTCTCAACTCTACAATTTTCTGAGTGCTTTTCCTGCACTTCTCACATCACCTCACCTTTTTCGTTTTGGTCCCTTTCCTTTAAGGTTAGACCTGAATCGTATTAACTTCTTCTGAAGCGTCCACAAGTATTTTTCTGCTTTTCTTGTAGTCTCAACTACCTTTCTTTCACCTTGAATATCACTCATGTTGAGCAACCAATTTCTTTTTCTGACCACATCAGCTACTATTGCTTGTCATGTGGATTTTTATACTACTTGTCTCTTTGCCCCTCGTTCAATGGAGCCTTGAGAAAGGGCTGGTCCACCTCTTAAAGCTCCACGCCCTAAATTCCTCCAAATAATATTCACTGCTCATACTTCTGATACGTGAGAAGTCAGCAACGGTTAGGTTATATATGTATAATAACAATTTATATACACCTAACTATACATCATGTCTATTATCTCAAGGTTTAAGTCCAGGAATCTACTCTATAGACACCTAGTTCACTTAAACCACGGCTCTGATACCAACTTGTAACACCCGGCTTTTAAAACAAAAACACCCCTGAAAAATTTTCATTTAAAACAAAGGTTTCAATACATAAAACCATAACAAAAGGGGTATATTTTATTAAAAACGGGTACAAGTGTATCAAGGAGAGTATAAACTACCGACATTTCCTTTGAAGCCGGGCTGCTACTGACAGCATTTATAAGTCCTACTTCTTTAGTCATGGACTCTATCTTTTCCCTTATCAGGATCATGCTAACCTGCAGGGACATTTAACAAATAACGTGAGCTATAAAGCTCAGTGAGTAATCATATCTGCAAATAACATGTATGTGAAATACATTCAATTATAATTCCCTATATATGATGAATCTCTTTGGACTCATCTTTCCATACAAGGTCCCATTCTATAGCCTCTTCCAGCTAAACGTATATATATTTGGATATCGGATCCAAACTCTTAGCCTTACTGGCTGATCGTATGTCTCTTAGGATTTCACATCCTACTTCGTAGTCTTACAGGTCGTTATTTGCATACATTTCTGCCCCATATTTCTTAGTCACAATTGACCGCACCGTATTTCATGGCTATATAAGCCGCACCATGTGTCATAGCTATATAAGCCGCACCAAAACATTTTCAATATACAAGTCATAGCCCTAAGGCCGCACCAACAGTTTCATCATTAATTTCATAGCCCAAAGGACGCACCAGCTGGGTTCAATAACCCGATATCATGGTCATAAGACCGCACCATTTGGATTCAAGTCCAATATCATAGCCATAAGGCCGCACCATTTCCAAATAACAATATCATAGTCATTTATGGCTCACGAGTTTGCCCCGCTTTTGCCTAGACTCACGGCTCCGTTCTTGTCATATCATTGACTCACGGCTTACCCAGTATTGTCTTTTTATTTTTTATCGACTCACAGCTCCGTTCTTGTCTTTCACATACTCACGGCTTATCTTGTATTGTCGTATTAATGACTCACAGCTCCGTTCTTGTCTATCGCAGACTCACGGCTTATCTGGTATTGTCTTTTCAATGCATCTGTAAACTGTCAAATTTCGTCCCCCAAATCTGTTTCAATCTGTAACAGTCCAATCAATACATATCATACATGATATAAGTGAGATTACTCACCTGGATACTTGCTGCATTTAATTCCGGCTGTTCTTGCCTTTGCATGCACCACAACCATTTGTCCCATACCTATATATTCATTTATATACCAAATGATCATAGGTTAATCACCATTTCAGTTGACTCTACTACACAAGAGTCCAATATAATACAATTGGGGACCATTTCCAATCATTTTCGAGCAATAACCATCATTATAAAAATTTAATACACTTCCCGAAATACGCGTATTCTACTACAGTACCTTCGGGAGGTCGTATTCTCATTTTAATAATTTTCCATGAAGTTTCATACCATTTTAGACCTATGTTTAAAATTTCAGGTCAAACGGACAAGCCTAGCATCAAAATCAAACTTGGAAATTTCACCAAATTTTAACATGAGGTTTTATGGTTTCTGCCGCGACCACGCGTCGCGACCAGGTGAGGGTCGCGTCTCGACTGCTGCTGGCTGGTCCAGAAAACTCCGATTTAATGCTATAAAATCCTATTTTCTCATATTAAGCCCTTAATACACGACTTAATCAGTAGGGGTTTGTTCCAGGACCAAAACCTTTCATTTACTTCAAGTTTTAAACCATGGAAACGGTAATTCAAATCCATTTCCAATAATTCCCGTTTTTCACAATTTTGGTCCAAAACCGAAATTGTTAAGTTATAATCACTTCTACTGATTTAGTTCAACTAGAATAACATCTAGAAGTCATTATTAACCATTAAAACCAAGTTAATCACAAGAACTCACAATCTAGGGTTCTTGATCAAAATTGTCAATCTTCAAAAATAGCAACATACTTTCAATTTAATGTGTGTTCTTACATTACAAGCATGTTTGCTACTTATAATCATACAAAACCACTTGGATTATAACTGGAATTCAGTTTCCAGTTCACCTCAAGAAAACCCACCAAGAACACTTCAAAAACTTGATTAGAAATCAACTACTAACCTTGTTTAACTTAGGAATCATCAATTCCAAACACTTGCTCCGAATTCACGCTTCAGCTCTTGTGGATTTCCAAAAGATTGCTCTCAAAAATCCTTCCCGTAGCTTCTCAACTGATCAGCCACAAATGGAGAGTCAACTCTCCTATTTATACCTCCAAATTTTACAAATTTAGTCCCTAAGTTCATTTTCTTGAACTTTTGGCACTTTTATCACTTTTTGTCACATCTAACTTTCATTCCTTATATTTTTACCACAAGTAAACAATATTTTTACATAATTGGTCCTTTATTTGGTCAAATGACCAAATTACCCTTTTATGGTAAAATGACCAATTTACCCCTTTTTACTAGAATTAAATTTCAAATACTTTTCACAAGTATTTGGTGTTACAATAGTACTGTTCAAACATTTTATTACCTGGTGAGTTTCATTACTCTATACGTGTTATTATGTTTTTATATGGTGTATGCTCGTTTATATAATTGCATCAGACTATATGTGTAACACCCCATCTTTCATACACCTGAATTGGTGTAATAATTTATAAAACACTATGAATAAAATTTTGTTCTTTCAAAAAGTTTTCTTTTAAACATTAAATCATTATTTAAAACTTTTGGACTCAAATAAAACAATTGCATTTAGAGATAATTAAGTAACTTTGGGGGTTACAAACTCAGATCAAAACAATCATAGTAAAGCTTTTAAACAGATTAAAGCTATGTCCCGTATTAAACCAACATGTCTACCGAAAATTTGACATGACCTTTGGGCTATAGAAATAAATCCATACTGACTCGACATAATAGAAAAATAGCCCAAAACAATACGGGACATAACCAAACTTCATACTACAAGGGTATTTCTAAACCATAAACATAATGTCTCTCAATTACATAATAAACTATACCGCACTTGGATTAACTCTATCTTCTTGATCATCTTTTCTATCTACCATCCACATAAAAGCTTCTAAGTTCATCACTCCTTTAATCCAATGCTAGACATCCTGTTCCTGAGTACATAGCATTTTAAAACAAACATACGTAAGACAAAAGTCTCGTGAGATACATGGGTTTTAGACCCAACAAGTTTAAATCAATTTGAATATCATTAACTATAATAAAACCAAGAAAACTTTCCTTTCTTTTCATAACCTGCAAAATCCACTTCATTGTCAAAACATTAATTTATAGATTAATACTTCATCATAAAATCTTAGAATCATTGTTTGATCATCAAAAGCATAAAATCATTACTTCATCATAAAAACATTAGGTTTTTCACTTTATCATGAGAAAATATAAATTGAACCCTTTCTTATCAAAACATAGACCAACTGTAATTCATGGTTCATTTATTATTATTTGGTTTCATACGGGTTTCCCCGTATCTTCCCTCCCCGGAATAGAACCAATCTATCCGTGAGCGCGTGCTAGTTTTCTTACCTTCATGGAATAGAACAAATCTATCCATAAGGGCGTGCTGAGACAACTACTTCGCGACGGGAGGTACCTTCCCAGTAGTGTCTTTTTACCTCCCCTCATTAGGGTGAGATCCTTGTCCGGACGTCTTTCATATTTCTTATATTTAGTTCATATTTCATTTATCATTTCATTACATGTTGGTCTTAATCATAAACATCATTCAATCATTTAGAAATCATCATAACTTTTGCATAAAACAACCTTTAAAACTTTAAACTTTACAATCATTTTCAAATCGTATCAATTAGTCAACATAAATCAATACTTAATAATTTAAGCTTTAAAACCACTTTGAAACCATTATTCATAAAGCATTTAGCATAACTTTTGAAAATCATTTGTCAAACTATTAATTATAAAACACTTAGCATAAAAACAAAACTTGTTGCTATGTACCCAGAAAAGTCCTCATGTACTCACCTTGGCTAGTTAGAGAAGTCTAACTAGGGTTACTCCCTTCAATTGTCCCTTCCATTCCATAAATGTTTCTCCTTAATTACCTAAGGAGTTCATTAACATTTTATTAAAACATTTAGGTCTTAACAATATGTAAAGACCACTTAATCCCCCTAAATATACTTACTTTATTTATGTTTTCAAGCTATATTAAACATATACCAAAGGTTAAGGGGTCAAACTACTCAAATCCGGTCATAATGAGAGTGAATTGCATGAATTCGGGTCACACGGATCGTGTAGGAATCACATGGGGTCGTGTAAGGATTCCAAGATGTCCAACCTACTGCCTCATTTCACACGGGGTCGTGCCAAGTTCACACGGGTCGTGTGGAATCCTGCAGCCCCATTTCCAGCTCCCAGTTTTTGTTCCTTTTTTGCAGTTTTAGTCCGTTTATTGGTTCCATTTGTTTCCAAACTTAACAAAACATTACCAATAGGTTCTATTAACCTTCTAACATGTTAAGAACATATTTTTAATCCCATTAGGTCTTATTTAGTTCATAAATTAATGGTTAAGACCATAGGATGTCACAAGAGCTCAAAGAAAGCTGATATGCACATCAACTCAAATTTTAAAGTCTAGTTTTGTTCATTTTCTATCCATACACTTATATAACCAATGGGTAACTTAATTTAAGATTTTTACAACCCAAAACATACTTTGTTAATTACAAATTCATGATTTTTATTAACCCCTTTCTATGATTTTCATTCATGGAATCACCAATCCCATTCCACCCTTCCAATTACTATTTAGTTCTAACTTATTCTTGATTGCTTGGAATCATTAGGAAACCACTTGTAAGGGTTTCTTTCATCCATAAACATCATTATCACTACTTAATTACATCCAATTAACATTATGACCATAAGCCCCCAATTTATAGGGTTCATAAGAACCAAAATCATCAAATCATGCTTCCAAACTATCCATATGTTGGATAATGATCATGAGATGACTACAAACTTAATTTAAGCACTTGGGATCATTAGGAACAACCTTCCCCCAGAAATCAAGAATCGGTTCATATCCATAAACCACCTAAAAACGGGTTTTCTAGCTAGAATTAAGTGAGTTCTTACCTTAGATTGTTGAAACACTTCATAAATAAGCTAGAGCATCGTGATTCCTCAAGAGATTGTGAAGAAATCGCTCCTAAACTCCTCCTATCTGCTGTTCTCGATCGTTCCAGATGAAATGGGAGAGTTCCCACATTTTTATACTCCCTTAGTTTCAAGGAATAACACTTTGGTCCCTCTACTTTCATATTTTTCACATATGGTACAAAATTTACTTAAATTCTTGAAACTTCTAAGTTTTATAGTTTTGCCCCACTTATAAACTTATTTTGCACATTAAGAACATTCTAACACATAAAAATCTCGTTATGAGGTTAAATATTTCAAAATGACGAAAATGCCCTTTTTGGTCATTTTGCACTTTTCACTCACTTTTACCTTTTCAATATTCATACTTCATAATTATAACTACAATATAGTTCATATACTTCATCCTTAATGAAAATATGATTATTTTCATTTTATAATAGTAATTAAAAATTACCAAAATACCCTTTTTGCTCAAACTATGAATAATTACTTATTAATTATTCATTTACTTCTTATTTTCCATTTGGAGATATCTTTGGTTCGAATTTCCATATTTTCACATTCCTTGACCATTTTGCCCTTCTGTGTACATTTTAAGTAAACTGGACATCCAGCCTCTTAACATCAAAATTCTTAGTTTTATATCCTTATTCCATATACTAAAATTTAGGTTGTTACAATATGACTCTTGTTCCCAGAAGGGGGAGAAGGAGGGCATCAAACTTTAGACTCTTGTTCCTGGAAGAGGGAGCAAGAGGGCATCAAACGTTCAAATTATATGTCTTGTTCCTAAAAAAGGAAGGCACGATAGTATTACGTGTAATGTTGGGTGCAGAAGCACCAATAAGCACGACTAAGCACTTCGACAAATGATCTCTCATATGACTATCTAGATAAGTGAGTAATACACCAAGGTAACTGAGAAAAACAATAATATAAAGTGGTTCACCCGACAATGAGTTGAGCTACATCCATTGTGAGAATCGAGAGAATATTTACATTGATAATGTTCAATGTTTTATAAGAGAGATTCCATGACTACCACTACACAATGTTCACAACTAGAACATTAGACCTATTTGATATATTACATTGTATAGAGATCGAGATGTATAAATAGCTAAATATGGAAGGGTAAACACGCAAGGTCTTGGGTTTGAAAAACTAGCCTAGGACCTAGTCAATGTACAGCCTGGAAAGTGACTCTTCTTAGCTCCCCATGCTGCCCCTGACACACAGTACTGTACTTGACACGTGTTCCCAAGACAACTTTTGACAATAGACGTGACTACACCAAGGGTCTGACCGAGGCTTTGCCTCGGTCAGAAGACACCATATTGGTCTTCGGTTGAGTGCCACCTCTGGAAAAACTTCGAATGAGGGCCACCTCTTCTTTTTGAGAACATACTCTAGTCTGAACTTCACTTCGATCAGAGGATACTGCTACGTCATCTTCTTATGTTGTTGATGTGTTCACTCCAGTGACCATAGCCCGAGCTATTGCTATTATGATGAACTGCGGTCCATATAAGACACTGATTATAATCTTTCCTTGGACACGACACTCCTGTCCAGAGAAGTTCTTCCTCCATCACAATCCTTCGATATGGTAACCAGGATTGGCCACCACTGACTCCTGATGTCAATCTTGGATACCTTTTATGCATGTCACAACCACTGACTCCTGACCTGGACGAGGCATGACAGCTTTAGTGCAGCTGATGTTTAGTCAAGGACATGATACCTGATCCTCCTACCGATCTCCTGAAGAAGTACTACTATCATATGGGGTCAGATGCACCAGACTCTTGATACTTTTTCCAACTACAGATCTGCAATGGTTGAATTAATCCAGAGAGAAGAACTCCCATTAGACCGAAAGACAGAGGATAGGACAGAGGTGCAAACCTTAAAAGCACTGACTAGTCTTGCCGCTGTTTCTGGCTGCTTCGGACATTAGATCCTCTTCGGTTGTCTGGACTGCTCTGGTTCAGATCAGGCTCCACATTTTCTCAACATGTCTGAAGCATAGAAGTTTGTGGTAGCACACTTAACAATTCCAAGTTTTAGGCCTAAGTTTATGGTAAAATAGAAGTCCCATAGAGTGTGTGTGGCCAAGAATTAACAACTTGACCCCCTTTCCTTGCCTTTTGCGGTCGAGTAACAACACATGTGCAAAGTTACGTGGGCTGCATAAATTAAATGAAACCCCCCTTTCAAGAAGCTTCAAATGTGTTGGCCATTCAAAGAACCAAATAATATATTGTGTGGCCACACAATACCAATTTTTAGCCCATAATTACGTACCAATTTCCAAAAATGCCCCTAGTTACATGTATATCTCAATTTTCTTTATACGTGATACACCAAAGTTAAAAGCTTATATCTCCTTCGTTATAGGTCCGTTTCACTCGATTATGCTTTGCATTGTATTCTAATACTTGTGAACTTAAAGTTATACTCAAGAATCACATATATTACTATCCTGAATCTAGACGACTAAGGTCATTACAATCAAGTATCAAATCTGTCTTTTAAACCTTATTTCCAACTTATGTACTAATCTCCTTCAATTTATTTTATGCTCACATATTATGGACTTTATTAGGGCTACATTAAGACATAATAATGTTTTTAATATTGTTCTTACCTGCTAATCCATATTCTTAAGGACCTGCATCTTTTGTCTCATTTTAAGGCATATGACATACATATAGACATATCTTATTATTTTATGTGCAAATTTAGTTCTAAATCCATATATAGCAAATAATAATCATATATAAAACTTTTTTAAACATATATCTCATATGAACTTGACTTTTTGATTTCATCCTTACCAATAACATGTTCCAATTTCATACTTACATTAAAGAGTTCTAATCTCTTTTGCCAAGTCTTCACATTTAAAATACAAATATTTTTAGGATGTTAGACACAAGGCCCCTTTAGTTATATGTGAAAATTTAGTTCTCTTATAAAGCAAGTAAATTTTATACATCTTAGTTATAGTTACTCTTTTTAAAAAAGAAATCAAGCAAATTGATTGTACCTAAGGAAAAAGAGTTACGAGTTTTCATTAGAGCTAGTGAAAGCACTAGTAGTTATCATGGTATAATATATGATATTGATTACATGAAGCTGTTATTTCTCAAAGTATGCAGAATGTCAACATTTTCTTTGAAAATATGCAAATCAATCAACTCAAGAAAAAAGAGTGTACAATCAAAGCTTATAGATAGAAGTTTCTGTCTAGATAACATATAAGCATAAAAATGATAAATCAAAGCTTATAGAAAAAAGAGTGTACAATCAAAGCTTATATATATTAGGGTTGAGAATCGGTCCGAACCCGGACCGAGAACCGATTTTATAGGAAATGAAGAACCGGGAACCGAACCGAATACCCCGGTTCCGGTTCCGATCCGGTTTCGGTTCGGTTGTACAAGTAGTGTGCTATTAAGAAATGTGTTCGGTTCTGGACCCGGCCTGAACCGGACCGAGAACCGAAGAACCGATTTTGTGAGAAATGGAGAACCGAGAACCGAACCGAATACACAGTTCCGGTTCCTATTCGGTTCCGGTTCGGTTCGGTTCCCGGTCCGGTCCGGTTCTCCGGGTCAAAAGCTCATCCTATATATATATATATATATATATATATATATATATATATATATATATATATATATATATATATATATATATATATATATATATATATATATGCACACACACACTCTTGTAGAGCATAAAAATGATTAATTTTGAGATTTTTAATTTTTAAAAACAAAGTAAAAACACAAAATTATAAAAAACATTAATCAAAGAAAAAACATATGTCTATATATTTACGAAAATGTCATGAAAATCATTGTTCTCATATGATATAGATACACACGCTAAGAGTTGTTAGAAGGTGAAGAAACTTTGTTAAATTTTTTTTCGAAAGTAAAAGAAAAGTTGTTTACAAAAGATGAAAAAGATATTCAAGAGGATAAACACAAAAACTTAATAAGCAATTAGTTTGAGCATCTAGTAACACGCTTTCTTTTGCCATGAGGCAATGTAGTTAATGGATTGTCATCAATTAGAAAAGGATGTAAAGATTTTACCACTACATTTATATGATTAGCCAATTGGAAAGAAACTCTTTTTCAAAGTTTGTATCCTTTTGTAATCATAATTTTGTTGATTTTCTCGGTAAATCCAAAAAGAAACTGTTGACTACATTTATTATTAAGCTTTGGATTATCGTGGATACTTTGACCAAAATTATTCCACGATTGAACAACAACATACATTCTTGTAATGATGATTGTGATCATACCCAATTGAATTTGTTTTGTGTTTTTGACGAACACCATCGCCAATAATTAAAGGATGCAAGAAAATGGAAACATGGCTGTAATAGGATAAATAAGTGATAAGTAATTTCTAACTCGTCAAGACGGTGATGAATATATATATATATATATATATATATATATATATATATATATATATATATATATATATATATATATATATATATATATATATATATATATATGCTTTTGCTTTTGCACCATAGAATTGGTCACGAAAGTTTCAATTTCGTTACCATTTGGTCACTCAATATTAAATTGTGTCAATTTAAATTTCAAAGTATCAAAACTGTCACAATCTTACCATTTAAGACATGTTATATGAGGTTAAACTAGTTACTGGTCTGTATGGCATGCTACGTAGGCAAATTATGACCAACTTTTATCCATGTGGCACTGATATGTGCATCCACGTGGATTTTGGAAAAAAAAATCAAGTTTAATTATTATTGTTGCTGTTGTTGTTATTATTCCACAAACCACCACCATTATCACCATCCAACTCTACTACCTAATGTCATTCAAAACTTCTTGATGATTTTCAGAATCAAAGTTCCCATGATGTTAGGAATGAGAGCATCCACATTGTTCATTATGATGTTCAACGTGCATTCAGTTGACCATCACATAAAAAACACTCTTCAATGTCTTTCAAAGTTTCCCGTTTGAATAATTTTCTCATTTTTATCGATAAGCTAAACAAATAAGCATTCATTAGACTAGTTCTCAACGGAGTCCCTTTATTTTTGGTGATATGATTCATGAAACTTCACAGATTTTTGAGCCCATTCGTTATTAGTGTTTCGATCTTCATCATTCAAACATCTGGTTTCATCCACTATGATTCCCATATTTGTGAATTTGTTCTTTTGTAGGGCTACACAAGGGTATTGTAGTTGGCATCAAACATATTTGTGTATTCCACCAAAAAATTGGAGTCGATGTAAAGGCTTATGAAGGGGTAGATATTGATGGTGAATGAAATGAGTCAATGACAGACCTCTCATTTTCAAACATAGAGGATAATGACTAGTATGGCCAAGGTTTGCAGAGAGCTTGAAAATAGGAAAGTGGGATTAGAAAGGGTTTGGGAGAGAATGATAGAGACTAGTGAGATGATGAAAAAATATAATAAAATTAAAAAATGACATATAGTAAAAAGAGGATAAAATGGTCATTTCACATTAATTTATAAAAAAAAAGATTTTTTTAAATATAAGATCTAGGTAGACGCCACATCAGCGTCACGTAAACAAATATAGTCTGAATTAGCCATGTGACATGCCACATAGGATAATAACCTACTGAGCTTGATA
Source organism: Cichorium intybus (assembly GCA_023525715.1). Classification (NCBI taxonomy): domain Eukaryota; kingdom Viridiplantae; phylum Streptophyta; class Magnoliopsida; order Asterales; family Asteraceae; genus Cichorium; species Cichorium intybus. The sequence continues at coordinate 139,199,179 of CM042010.1, forward strand.
TAAAATGTTTCAATAAATAAATAGTGGTAATTTTGAAACTTTAAAGAATAAATTAGTTTAATTTAATGTTTGGTGATCAAATAGTAATAAAACATACACTTTATGATCAAATTTATCATATGAGTCGATATGAACTTGAGAATTAATATTGTTGTCTCCTAGTGTAGCATGGTTATTATTGTTTATTTATAATAAGAATTGATATTAGAATTATTAGGTTTAGAAAATGAATATATTGATAATGGAATGCAACAAATTACCAAGAATCAAAATCTATTTCCTAAAACTAGTGAAATAGTAATAGAATAAAAGTAAATAATTGTCCGCGTCAGTTTTCCATGCTCCATCAAGAACGCATGGTGACCATTTGACCAAACAAAATCTCATCTTTTTTGTTATGTTAGCATGCTCAAATGCCTTTAAGTGGATTTGAGGTAATATGCTTATTATAATTTTAATTATGACAAGAAAATCAAATCTTCTTGTTATGTTAGCATGCTCAACTACCTTTAAGTGGAATTGAGGTAATATGCTTATTATAGTTTTAATTATGATGGCCAGGCTTACTTTTTGTTTGACAATTATTTACGAGATTAACCGTAAAAAAAATGCATTTATTAATTTGTTTATTATAAAATTTTATTTTTACTTTTTCTATGATAACATATCCTACTTGGATTATATATGGGGAAAGAATTAAAGTGGAAGAGTTTATAATAACTCATTCCTAGCTAGAAATTGAGGATTTTATAATATATTATAGGGTGAATTTTGTTTATATATTTATAAACATCTATAATTATCTATATATCTTTATAAAATTTTAAATTACATATATATCCTTACAAATCATACAAACTCATATGTATACCCAAACTATTAATTAAATGATAATTAATATTTTTAATTTTTTTAAAACTATTTTTAAATTACATAATAACTAAATACTAAAATACCCCTATTCAATCTTTCAATAATCGATTCGTTCACGGCATACCAAAGTGATCGCCTTCTATTCATGGATTATCAATGTACGAATTTTGGATTTGATACGTGCGTTTAGGTTCAATGACAGCTTCAAACAAGTATCGATATGTCTGACAAATGGAAAGAATGGGTAATATAGCCATGTTTCATTTTATTTACTTTTTAAATCATTAAAAATCAATTTAACGAGAGTTTTTTAATTTTTAGAAAGATTAATTATTATTAAATTATATATTTGGGTACATATTTGAGTTTTTCGGGTTTGTAATGATATATATATATATATATATATATATATATATATATATATATATATATATATATATATATATATATATATATATATATATATATATATATATATATATATATATATATAAAATTTAAAATTTTATAAAGATATATACATAGTTATAGATGTTTATAACAATATAAACAAAATTATCTCTATTATATAACCCTTAATTTATAAGTTTCTCGTACTATTCACCAAAGATTTAAGACCAGGGCCGATCTTTCACAAGCGGCTCATAACTATTTTTCATAAAAGACAAAGCATCGTGCTAATAAGAAATAGAAAGCAAATGAATTGGGGTGAGGGGTTCGTTCCATCAGCCTAGGTGACTCCTCATTTTTAAGTTTCTGTTTATTTTATATTTTTAAATATATTTTGTCTTATTAAAAATAGATTTATTTTTTATTAAAAATATAAATATATAAAATACATAATAAATATTTTTTACAAAATAAGGCCATTATTGATATTAGTTTTTTTATATTGTTTAAAGTAAAATTGGATTGGGTTGGGTTACTAACGAGTATGAAAAATTATATCAGATTGGATTATATAGATGGAAGAGAGATATTATTTTCTTAATAAAAATATTAGGTTAAGTTGAGTTGCTGATGGAGATAGTCTAAGTTGACATAGGATTGTGAGATTAGCCTACATAACTTTGAGTCGCAAGTGCTACAATAACTCTAATAAGAGTTTATTTATTTATTTATTTTATAGTTTTTGCATATTTAGTTGGATGCTCAAGATAATTCAACACCATTGGAGACCATATTTTTTTTATTAAGTTTTATTGATCACTCAATATATATGAGTGATCAATATACTATCATGGTTTGAACGCCTAACTCCTTTGTCTTTATTAATATTTCATTTTATTCCCTTAATAATATTTTAGTTTTAAACAATATATTGTATTATATTTAATTAATTAAATATCAATGTCTAATGATAATATTTATTAAAATATTTGTATTAAAATATGACGTGTTTAAAACATAACTAATTAAACAAGCGGGGATTTTAAAGAATATTTTGGATGTATGAGGATAAATTAGTTAAATTCATAATAAAAAGTTATAAAAGAAGTTAACCATTCGAAAGGTCATTTAATCAGAGATTAAAATTAATAGAATGATAAAATGATAATATTTTTAAGTCATAATATATATTTTTGGAAACGCTCTTACAATATGGATAGACATGCATCTCTACATATATTGATTCTATATACTTGCCTTCCTCAAGTGTTTCGATAGAAGAGGTTATGATACTTGATAACTCGTTTTACATGGATAAAAATAAAAAAGAGTTAATTGGGAGTTTATAACAACCTATTTCACATAGATAGAAACTTTCTCAAGTGTTTGGATGGAAGAGTTTGTGATAATCAATAACTCGTCCCGCGTGAATAAAAATTAGAAAGAGTTCAATTGGAAGTTTATAACAACATATTTCACTTTGATAAAAGATAAAAAAATAAACTTTGTACGCTCCTTAAGAGCCTTTCTCTATCGTCTACCAATATCTTTCAAATTGATTTTTTTAATTGCAATATTATACTTTTACAAATACATAAAATTATATTTAGTGTTATTCAAGCACAAAATATTTTCCAATGTTGTAGATAGATAGACTTTTCATAGTTTATTTGATGTGCTAAAACAAATTTCAAAAATACAATATTCTAGTTTGATAAAATTTTAAAGTACGAAACGTTGTAATAGAAAATCAGGATATCATAATACACAACCATATAGATATATTGTAGTTTTTCACGATTACAAAACGCTGATTGTAATGTTGGTAAGTAGATATCATGAGACTTTTTGTATTGTAAATTTGGCCAAAATAACTGCACACCAAAAAATATAACGTTAACAACTTTATCTTAATCATATGTCAACTAATTGAGTAAAATTGTAAGCAGTTTATATGGAACTGGTCCACTATAAAAAAAGATCTACTAGATGACAAAAATCTAAGCTAGAATCAATCAATAAGACCACTCACTCAGCACGAAGAAATTTTTATGGTTTATTCGGTATAAAATAAAAGGTTAACGTTATTATTGGTCAACAAGATATTGAGTTTGCTCTTTAAACGTCATAAATATTACAAAAGATACTGGTTATTAAAATCATACAAGAATAATTGATTTGGAGGAAAAGATATATTAAGTCCTGTATTTGATTTTTTTATTTTTTTATTTTTATAAAAGCAAGTAAGGTACTTTATAGATAATCTTATTTCAAGAATTGTATAGATTTCTATAAACCATAACCAACTAAAATGACTAGAAATATTAATGCCTCTTCTCTGGGCTAATCTTCTAAATCTGATCATTTCTAGAGCCGGGAATTGGGTTATATTTGGGGACTTCAATGCTGTCACGAGACCTGATGAACGGTTTAACTCTTCTTTTTGTCCGAGCTCCGTTGCTGATTTCAATAAATTCATTACCGATGCGGGTTTCTTGGATCTAAATATGGGGGGGAAGGAAATTCACTTATTTTTGTGCCGATGGATGTAAGCTCAGCAAGCTTCGCTTTCTTGTCAGTCCCAGTTTCTTGGTGTCTTTCCCCACTGTCTCGGTTACTGCCCTCCCTCGGGAGTATTCCGACCATTCGCCGGTGCTTCTCAAAACTTGTTTCATGGACTTTGGTCCTCGACCTTTCAGGCTGTTCAACTCATGGTTTCTCCGGGATGATTTTGACCGCGTCGTCATTCAAGCGTGGGGTGAGTTCCGCGGCAGGGGGCCCCTGATCAGTATCTGTCTGATAAACTCCGGTTTGTCAAAGAGGCGATCAAAAAGTGCAGGCGAATGGAATTTGAAAAAGAAAACTAAGAATTATTTGATCTTAAATCTAAATTAATCAGATTGATAATGGCGCGGAGACCAGGGTGCTTTCTGACTTTGAGATTGCAGATTGGAGTTTCTGTAAGCAATGAGTTCTCGAGCTTGAGAAGTTAGCTAAGCTCGATCTGTTACAAAAGTCTAGAATTAAATGGTTAAGCGACAGGGACGAGAACACAATGTTTCTTCATAATTCCATCAAAATAAAAAAAAGACGGAACAACATGCACAGTCTTATAGTAAACGGTAACTGGGTCATGGATATTGATACCATCAAACAGGAAACTTGAGGTTTTTTTTGCTGCGGAATTTTAGGAAAATTGTGATGTTAGACCCCCGTTGATTAATTCCAATTTTAAGAAATTTTCCGATCCTAATAGGTGTTTCTTGGAGGCCTCGTTTAGTCTTGCCGAGGTTAGGGAGGCGATTTGGAACTGCGGTTGTGAGAAGCCCCCGGGCCGGACGGCTTTACTTTTAAATTCATCAAACATTTTTGGCAGATTACGCAGGATGATATCATCCGGTTCGTCAAACATTTTGAAGATTTCGCTTGTTCATCTAGGGGGAGTAATTCTACGTTCATAACTCTACTTCCTAAAGTTAAAGACCCGCTTTCTCTTAATGATTTTCGCCCATTTAGTCTTATTGGATGTGTCTACAAAATCATCGCTAAAACTCTTGCTTCTAGAATTAAGAGGGTTATCGGATCGGTGATTGACGAAGTGCAAACCGCGTTTATTGAAGGGCAGAAAAATACTTGGCGGCCCCTTGATTATTAATGAGCTTTGCTCGTGGTCTAAGAAATCTAAGAATAATATGTTTTTTTTAAGTCGATTTTAATAAAGCTTTTGATTCGATAAATTGGAATTATTTGGAATCGGTTATGTCTCAAATGGGGTTTGGAGAAAAATGGATTTTTTGGATCAAAGGGTGCCTTTCCTCTTCCAGAGCCTCGGATTTGGTCAACGGTGCCACAACTAAAGAGTTTCACATAACTAAGAGTGTTCGTCAATGATCCCCTCTTTCCCCTTTCTTTTCATCATAGCTATGGAGGGTCTAAACGTTGTCATGCGAACCGCGTGTCAAAGTCTGTTTTCTAGGCTGTCAAAATTCCTAAGGGTGGGCCGGAAATTTCCCACTTATTCTACGTCGATGATGTTCTTTTTTTGGGAAAATGGTTGAGGTCAAATTTTGCTAATCCGGTGAGAATTCTTAGATGCTTTCATGCTCTCTCCAGTTTAAAAGTTAACTTCCATAAATCTAATGTATTTGGGATCGGAGTTTTTGATCGTGAAATTGATGCTTGTGCGTGTACCCTTGGCTGTAATGCCGCGTCACTTCTTTTTAAGTATCTTGGGGTTCCAGTGGGGGCTAAATTGGCGTGTAAAAGGCATTGGCTTCCCATTATCAAGTAGGTCAAAAATAAACTTTCTGTTTGGAAAGCTAAGTCTCTTTCTTTCGGGGGTCGTCTAACCTTAGTGAGGGCGGTGTTGGGCAACCTCCCGATCTATTACTTCTCTTTGTTTAAGGATCCAAACTCGGTGTTGATCGAGATTGAGAATATTCGAAGGAGGTTTTTGTGGGGTGGTAACGAGGAGAAACATAAAATTAATTGGGTTGCATGGAACGTTGTACTTGCTTCGAAAGAAAAAGGGGGTCTTGGAGTAGGTTCTTTAATCGCGTTAAATTGGGCTTTGCTCTATAAATGGTTGTGGAGGTATATGGTTAAGCCTTCTTCTTTATGGAGGCGTGTGGTTTCAAATTTGAACAACTCTTTTAGGAAGCCGATGACAGCCTTGCCAAAAAGATGTTTTCAGGAGTTTGGTACAATATTGTGAAGTTGCAAGCGAATCTTGAGGTCATAGGCATACCATTATATTCCATATTTGAAATTGTTGTTGGTTCTGGCTCTAATACGTTGTTTTGGTTAGAAGACTGGTCTGACCAAGGTCCTTTGGCTAAGAAATTCCCTATTTATTTGAGTTGGAGAAAAGAAAATTGTGTTTCATTGCTGATAAATTGTCTGAAGGTTTCAGTCCGGTTTGGGCGTGGAGAAGAATTCGAGGAACCCCCTGGAAGTTGCGGAGCTCAATCAATTAGGGGTTTGGTGTCTTCGACCGCCTTTCCATCCAGCCCGACTCGTGGAGATCCAAGCTTTCCAGTGACGTGCCCAACAGACAACCCCGCCATCTTGATTCATTTAGTTCCTTTAAAGGTTGTTTGTTTTGTTTGGTGTGCCTGTTTGGATCATATTCCCTCTGCTGCGGCTCTTGCCAAAAGGCGCATCATCTTGTTGGATGTCTCCTATCATCGGTGTAACTCGGGTTTGGACGAAAAGAATCATATTTTTGTGGCGTATCCTTTCTCCTTGGATGTCTTTTGTCGGATTTTTCAGCGGTACAATATTTGATTTCAGCTCTTCCATTCAGTCAGTGATCTTGTTCGGTTCGCTTCCAATTGGGGTCGTTGTCCGAAGAAGAAATCAAGAAACGACACGAATCATATTTTTGTGGCGTATCATTCATGGTTTTTTTATGCTCATGGAAATCAAGAAATGACAAAATTTTCAACGGGACTCGGACCTCTCCTTCGAAGCTAGCGGATTGCATTAGTAGTACAGTGTTTAGTTGGATTAAACATAGGGGTAATTATGTGATTGTAAATGGGTTGATTGGGTTGGTTTTACTTTTAACATTATGTAACGTGTACTCTGTTTCTCCTTTACCCTGCCTTGTTGCTTGATAGGCTGTGACTTTTTTTTATATATATTTCCGCCGGTTCTAAAAAGAAAAGTCCTATATTTGATTTCTTTTTAGAAAAGCAAGTAAGATATTTTATAGATAATCTTATTTCAAGAATTGTTTAGATTTCTATAAACCAAAACCAACTAAAATGACTAGAAATATTAATGCCTCTTTCGAGAGACCCAAAAACAATTTTTTTCTTCTTCTTTTGTATGGTGATTCTGTAAGACATCGGTTTCAAACAAATCCTTCAATATAGCCATTTAAAGTACAACACCGTAACAAGTATTGGATCAATATTCCCAAGTATGATTATAGAATGATATTACTAATAACATATGATCATATAGAGTCACACCAATAACAAGTTAGACACCTTAATTATCATTTTAAATATGAATTTGATTTATATTAAAATATCATAACTATTTTTTTATCATTTTATGTGTAAAATGATATGAAATCTAAAGTTAATTCATATGGTATGAATTAATAAAAAAGAGTGTAAATATGTATATCATTTAAAGGTTAAATGGTTTAAGCAAGTTTGTTAAACATTTATTTATTTTAAATGTCAAAATAAATAACATACGCACACACATAAATATATATATATATATATATATATATATATATATATATATATATATATATATATATATATATATATATATAATCCTAATAAATAAGTAACTCAAAGCCACATGTCATCTCTTCATTGAATTTGTCACATGTCATTTTCTCATAATTTTAGATTTCTTAAAAAAAACTAATTAGTTTGAAATGTTTCTAACTCCTTAATGATCAGTTTAATTATCATTCAATTTCAAAATTAATTGTTATCATTCGATTTCAAAATTAATTGTTTTTTAATATCATATTATTTTTTAATGTGTAGAATGATTTGGGAGACAATAGAGAGACAATTGACGTCATAATATTTTGAAGAACGATTCCAATCATAATAGTGAATTTGATTTTGGTAGCGGTGACATTTTCATAATCAATTATATTTATCAAAATACAAAGTCGTAATAGTAAAAATCAAAAGCAAGATGTCACGATACACAAATAAATTTTTATGTAAAATTATTAATGTTTAGATATTCTTAATTAATAATTTTTTGTATCATCCCGTGTAATACACGGGTCTTACAACTAGTGTGTGTATATATATATATATATATATATATATATATATATATATATATATATATATATATATATATATATATATATATATATATTACTAATATATTAAAAGTTTTATAATAACTGTAAGCCAACTCAAAATTAGTACACCAAATGGCTAACAACTTACACAAACATCTATATTTCCCAATCTTCATTACACTTGTAGCACCCACACCAAGGCCATCCATAACACAAAGAACTATATATTGGCTATTGTGTCAAGTGTGGTATGTAATATTAGTAAAATACGAATACATAAAAAGTTAGCCCATAATGGGACATAAATACGTCGGTTTGGTTTGCCAACATCAAGACATAGACTATAAGCAGAATATTCAAGCTGTAAGTGGCGATATGCAGCATACCACAATAACGTGAGCCATGTGAAACATTCATTATAAGGATGATACCGAAAAGGATTCACACCAATGGTGGTTGATCAAGAAAGCACGACTGTGGATCGACTTGCTTCTACAATGGGTATTTGATGTGGGTGGTGGTGTTCTTGGTGTCAACGCATTCAATCAAGTTTCTGCACATTTCAGGGTGGTCTTTTTCAAAATATGATGTACCATTGGTAAATCATTTTAACAAACTTGTATTCTTTGATAATTTTTTTTTTCCAAAAGTACTATAATCACTTCAACCTATAAAAAATTCAACCTATAAAAACTTGTATTCAGTAGGAAGTACTATAATCACTTCAACCTATAAAAACTTTCGAAAAATGTTTTATCAAATAATATAAGTATGTTCGAATAAGATACCATTGGTGTCAATTTTTAGAGCAACACCACCTTGAGATGCTTGAAACTTGAATGGAAGCCTCGACAACCATACATTCAGCTACATACCAGCTGCACAAACTGTAGTAAGGTATGAGTCAGAGGTAGGGATTGCTCGTAATATCAATGAAAGTAATGTGGGCTGATTTTACACCGACTACACAACAACGATCACAATCTCAGTTAGTTTTTCCATTACACATAAAGAGTTGTTAAAAATATTTAATCAAGTCGATAAGGGCTATAAAAACATTTTCTATTCAAATTATAAAAGCCAGGCCGAAGTGAAGCACATTCTTCATTACCCAAAAACATACTCATTTAAATTATCATAAAGAAAATGGTATTCCATAATACACATGGTTTACATAGGAATTATTTAGATTTTACGAAACCATTTATAAAATGTGCATATGTTCATCTACTTATCAACTGGCCAAACTACAAGGAGGTATGAGCTAGAGCCAACGATTGCTCATGATTTGCATGAAGGTAATATGCTCTGATCTCCCAAATGATGCAAGTTGATTTGGTGTCATGCTTTATCTTTTCTTTCTCAACAAATATGTCACTAGTCAGTGAAGATGATAATACTCCAAAATTTCATCTCCTGTCTTTGAAAAAGAAAATAAGCAGCTTAAAAAGATACTAAAGGGGGAAATAAGCACGTGTAGAGGGATATGAAGTATTTAGGAACCTAAATGACTGAGTCTCCAATGGGATCATATATAAAAGTAGCATCATAACACTCATCTAGAATGACAATGAGTATTTAAGAGATTTTGAGTGTTTAGGATAAGAAGTTGAAGGCCCCGACTATATCGGTGGTTTATCATTTTAAAAATTTTATACAATAGTTTGTGGGTAGTGGAGAGTCCTGTGTTTTCACTTTCCACTATTCTACGGACCTAAATAATGCATCTTTCCGATAATATAATTAGTAGGCTGCCGCTTTGGATGGTTTATATAATGTAATATAACTCTAGTATGTTTTTATAATGATTAAACTTTTGTCAATGTTTAACTGCATATACATTATTACATATAAAAGTAATTTATTATGGGCGTGTTTGGCAAAACTAGCTGGAAGCTAGTAGCTGGTAGCTGGTAGCGGGTAGCGGGTAGCCGGTAGTGGGAAGCGGATAGCGTGTAGCGTGTAGCGAGTAGCGTGTAGCTGGAAGCTGTGACTTTTAATTTGTATATGACTGTTCGGCAAAAGTAGCTGTAAGCTTTTAAAATATGTAAAATTACATAAAAGGACATCTGCGTAATTATTGGTTATAGTTTTAAGGGTATTTTAGTAATTAATGGTATAATTGGTAGAGCTTTTTTTTTAAAACGCTACTTCAATTAGCTTTTAAAATAGTAGCGTTTAGTTTAAAATAAAAGTTTCAAGCTTGTGTTGCCAAACGAAGCTTTTGGTTTTTATTAGAGCTATTTCTTAAACGTTAGAAGGTAGAAGCTCAAACGCTCCTAAAAGTTACGTGCCAAACACGCCCTATATATTAAAGTAATCATTTCTAAGTTGATGTAATCGTTTATGAGTTAATATAAGATAGTTACTAATTACTAAATAACTAACAAACAATGCACCTCTTAGGAAACACGAATATGAACAATAACAAGATGATTGCTACTAAATAATGAAGTAGTTATGCACCTACTATAGAAGAACATAATTGTTCATAAAATATATTAAACCTTTACATATCTCAAATATGATATCATTGAAAAAGAGCCATGTCCATATTAGAACAACATATTTGCTCGCATTATCTATCATGTCTCGTTGGTCTTCTTTTGCAATGTAATAATCATTAATGCTAGTTAGTGGGTATTATTTGCAACATTTTTTGGCTTTTCCTTAGAGTCCTCTTCCACAACGTTTGAAGATCATTATAAGATGCATATTTTCCTTCTTCTATGCTACAAAGGATGCATTGTTTACTTCTTCTATGTTACAAAGGAGGCAGAACACCAATCATCAATATCAAGTTGGGAACGACATACTCATGTTTGTTGTATGGAAAGACAATCAAATTGAGATCATAACAAATGGCCAACAAGTCGAAGTACCCAAGAATCACATTACAAAAATTAGACAATTATTTAAAGACATAACCTCCATGCCCTTAAATATATGGAAGTAGATGAATTTTTGCGAGTATTTAGTGCGTAAGATTTATGACATAACCTTTAAATCCTTAAATATATGGAAGTAGATGAATTCACGATTTTTAGCGAATAATATTAATGAATATATGTGTGCAAAGGTTGAATGTTACGCGGCAACAAACAAAACATTGATACTCGGGAAACAAAATATAGCTTGCAAACCATTATCGAACTTTATTAAGTGAAAAAATTGTTAAGTGTGAATGTTTGAACACACAAATGTCAAATGTCAACAAAGGTGGAAGCAAATTGTTGATTGTCTTGCCTGCTTCTCATGCATGTGTTTTTCTTTGATTTCATACTTCAATTCACATTATCTCTCATGCATATAAATAGGTAGCTTTTGGCTGAGAGCAAAATGTACCACACCACAACAATGTAGTTGAATATAAATTCCTAGTTACCTGGTGGACGTAGGTCAGATTAGACCGAACCACGTTAAATTATTGTGTTCTTAATTTGTGAGCTGAGTGTGTGAGTTCAGTGTTCGTATGCTAAGTGTCTCGATCCTAACAAAAATATGTCTCCTCGAAGAACAAATTAATCCCACAAAAGTTAATTGGAGTGACCTTTTGTTAAAATAGCATTCACCCGAGTTCATATTGATATTTTGCAGGGTTAGTGGTTATTTTCTAAAACTCAGGAAAAATTTGTTTGTCCAGTGACCTAATATTTAACAATATGGTAACTCAAAACAAATTCATATTTGTAATTCCAAAAACACTATTTACAAGAACAAAAGAAGGTGTAGTAGCAACAAAATTCATGGCAAATTTCTTCATTAGCAATAGGGCAAATTGCAAAATAACACTAAGTTTACAGAAAATCTCGATTTTGACACTGTGCTATTTTTTTGCAATTAAGTCACTAAGTTTTCCAATTTGTTGCAATTTTGACCATTTGACCGGTCAACTAGGTTACCCCTGACGTGGCATGGTGGCGTGTCAGTTTTTGTTGACGTGGTGTTGACATGACATGATGACTTGACACAATGTCAAAATAAAAAAAATCTAAACTGTAATGACTTAATTGCAAAAAAAAACTACAGTGTCAAAATCGCAAAAAATAAAATGCAGTGACTTAATTGCGAAAAAAGAAACACAATGTCAAAATCAAATTTTTATAAAAACATAATGTCTTTTGTAACTTGTACTCTGTGCATTAAAATTGGTATATATTAAGAAAATTATAACTTTCTAAATGTTTTACTAAAAATTATAGGAAACGAAAAAAACATGTATGTAACAGTCAAAAACATATTACGAAACGAAAAAGAAACTTATTTATGTTTCTAAAATCATAATAATACTAACATAAAAATATATTTGTACTTTTAAAATCGTATACGTTTTTTTATGTTTAAGACCGTATAAACCGGCAAATATGTTTTAAAAAAAGTTTTTTTTAACGTTGCTAATATCATTGTATAAAAAACATTGTTAATATCATTGTATAAGAAAATGTTTTTTTAACATATTTGCCAGTTTATACGGTTTTAAACATAAAAAAACGTATACGCTTTTATATGACGATGAAAATGTAACATATTACAAAGCATACTTTTAAAAGTAAATGTATACGATTTTAAACGTATATGATTTAACATAAAAAATGTATACGGTTTTAAAAATACAAATATATTTTTACGTTTTTAGAAATAAAATCATACTTTTAAAAGTGTTACTATGTATCTTAATTTGAATTCTTTTCTATACATAATTAACTATTTTTCAAACATAAAATAAATATAAATTTTTGGGCCCTCAGCCGAACTACACGTAAGCTTGCAATCGATTTTACATAAGCATACGTTGTTCGGTTTTCAAATCATAGATCCGATACTTTATGTGTGAGGTGCCAAAAAGCAATTGATCTTTGTTGTTTCTCACTTTTTCCCCTCAACAATTCATAATCATTCCTATTTAGGATTTATTTTACATTATCACAATAATAACTTTAAAGATCATGGTTTAGGTATGGCACATAGGCTTTCTTAGAATATAAGATTCTAGTTGATGCTACAACATTAGGTCAACTTTAAATGGAGATTATCATCACCTTAGCCTTTTGAATTATGGAAAAGCAAAGGAAAGATTGAAACGAATAATAGGTCCTATAGAACTACAATATCCGTATCATAATTTTTAAGTGAAAGTAATGTTAGCGAGAACAATATATTCATGGTTGTTAAGTTTGTTAGACACTAGGGTTTGCACAATTATGTATTGCATGTGAAACCACCTGTGTTTTCGGAAAATACAGTTCAAAATGCAGAAAACATATATACAAAAGGTATTTTAGAACGAGTTTTTAACAAAAATCTAATCAATAAAAATGGAAAAATATAAAGAAAACACACATAAAATCAAATACGTAGAAATGGCAAAATCATAAAAGGACCACACATAAAAATGAATATGTAAAAAGAGCTGTAAAACAATAATGTGGTTAAAAAATTAAAATTATAAGAACAAATTCATAAAAATCTAAAAGAAGTAAAAGAGGTGGTAGTGTATATTATATTGGTGCGACACGGTCTTATAAATGTTTATATATGTTGGATTTTCCCTTTTTTTTCATAAGAGCTTTTTTAGAAACACAATCTTGAATTCCATATATATTTTACATTTTATTCTGAAATCTATACGATCATCGGAGGCTAGAACATCAAAGGGTTCAAACTTAGTACCGATATTCTTTTTATAAAATTGATCACTAAGGCATATAAAACCTTTGCTTTCAAGAAGACACAAGTGCATAAAGAGATTAAATAAACATGATGTAACATTTATGGATGTTTAAATATGAAACTTTAAACAATGGAAGTATTTTTCTTTTCGAAAGAAGGATAACCTCATTTAAATGATCCAGATAACTTGTACGTTTTTGGAATGTATAAAATAATATAATTTTATAATTTAAAAGAATATTAATACAATTCTGGTATAAGTATTATTGAGAAGGTGGGCACCTGTTTTGAAAAGAAACTGCCAAATGATATGTCCTTTCTTCTCCTCCTTCCAACTGTTTAGCAGCTTTTCTGTTATCATCTGACATTTCAATTTCAATTTCATGTTTAATTTTTAACTCAATTTGATAAATCAAATAAAAAATAAATATATTGTAAGTGGTACTTCAAATCAGAATCAGGCTTTTCCTGGTTGGATTTTTTTGGCCATTTTCGATAAATCCATTTCTCATTTCCCTTTTTCCATTGGACCTTTTTGCCCTTCTCTTTATACCATTTCCATTTTCCTTTTTTTAATAGTAGTCATATCTTTTAACAACTTGATAACTTCGTTTGTATTTATGTGTGTCTCACTTCAAGTTAACCTTTGTTATTGACCGATCATATTTACCGATTGTTCAGCAATTTAATTTAGATATATCCAATGATTAACCAAAAAAGTAACTAAGCGTTGTACTACTTGTGTTGGGATATAGGTTTTTTTTTTTATTTTTTTCCTCTAAATAAAAAAAAAATACTTTCATTGTGTAATAAAAACTAGACAAAAGGGGGGATACTTGTCCTTTAATAAAGTGGGAGGTGGCAAAGTGAAAACTCTAGATTTTTTAGAGAGTGAAAGCATTTTATTATGAACGGGTCAGCGGGTGAGTTGACAGAAATACAAAAAAAATACACAAAGCAACAAGAACATAAAGTATACATGCATAGCACCAAGTTAACAAAACAACAACAAAAAAGCTTAGCAGCAGACAACCGTGAGCTTTGTAGAGCACCCAACAAAGCTAAGGCAGTGATAATCATGTAAAAGTATGTTGATGTCAAGCTTCAAAAAGTTTTTTTTTATTGGAAAATTGTTCACTTTCGGGTTCTATGATTTAGATTCGGTTTTCTTGGGTTGAAAAAACCATTTGATTTCAGTTCTATGGTTCAATTTCAGTTATTTTTTTTTTTTTTTTGTTGTTGAAAATCATTTGATTTCGGTTTCTATAACTAAGTTTCAGTTTTTTGTAGACATGGCAATATGGGTCATGACACGAAAGACACGACACGAAAACGACACAAGTTTTCCGTATATGGGTTTTAGGAATTCGTGTTTCGTGTCTATTCGTGTCTGACACGTATTTTAAATTCGTGTTTCGTGTCTTATACGTGTCAAACACGAATTTACCTATTTTAACACGTATAAGACACGAATTAAATTCGTGTTACACGTGACACGAACACGTGACACGAATAGACACGTATATACACGAATTAAATTCAGTTTTCCTTAAAGTTCAGGGATTAGTTTAACGTTTACTGATATACGAGGGACCAATTTACAAAACATCATAGATTTTGTAAATAAACCTAATTCCTAAAATCATCGTATCCTCAAAAAACGTGTTTATTCGTGTAAATTCGTGTTTTCGTGTGACACGGACAAAAAACGTGTTTATTCGTGTCGTGTCGCGTGTTACACGCATTAAATCTGTGTCGTGTACGTGTTTGATATCCAAGACACGTTTTACAATTCATGTCGTGTACGTGTTTTACAAATTCGTGTCGTGTAAATTCGTGTCTGACACGAATACACGACACGTAGACACGGATTGCCAGGTCTAGTTTTTTGGATTAAAAACCATCAAAATTTGTTTTTTTTTTTTTTGAAAAACAATTCCAATTTGTTTTTTTATTGAAAAAAGAAAAACATGTTTTTCCAATTTGTTTTTTTTTTTTTTTTGAAAAAACAAACCATAAAACTTGGTTTCTATAATTTAGTCTAAAAACTATTAAACTTTTACTTTGATCGGTTCAGTTCCGTTTATTAGGTAGGTTTTTTTCTATAAAAACCAACCCACCTGCAAAAATTCGATTTTTCATAAACCTAAAATCGTTTGCAAAGACACACCTAGTCGAAACAGTCAAATTATAAAAAGTTGTTATTGTGAGAACAAATAAAAACTTCATTAAAAATACAAAAAAGATTACAAAAAACAAAAATACGACAAAGTACTTTCTTTAAAAGATTTAATTGTGCAAAACCATAAATGAAACCATTCATTTTCACTTCTATGTTTTTGTTCAGATTTTTGGGTTGAAAACCATTCAATTTTGGATTCTATGATAACGACCTTAATTTCTTTGGGTTGAAAAATCATTCAATTTTAGATTTTATGATTAAGTTTCAACTTTTCTAGATTGAAAAAGTCCATTCAATTTTGTTTTATGGGTTGAAAAACAAGTAGATTTCACCTTTTTTGTTGGAAAAACAAACCGCAAAATTTGGTTTCTATAATTTAGTGTAGAGTGCAGCATGCATACACATGAAGTCCATAGAGGATAAAAATTGCTTGAATCTTGCATCACCTCAGGAGATTCAGAAAGGAAACGGGTCAAATCGTGGTTCACACCACCACCGCACAGCTCTAGGAAAACCAACACCATCAAAATGGGATGATGCCCAAAAATGGCTGGTTAATTTATCCAGAGGTGTAGATAAGAGCCAGACCAACACCGAGCCACGCGATTCCAACGTCGATGATAGGAGACTGGTCGCAACAGTCCCCAAAAAAGATTACCCAAGTAGCGAAGATGAAGAACACGGATGTTAATGCCACATAATATAAGACCAACGACACGTAATTTAAGTTAATGCCACGTAATTTTTCGGTAATGCCACGTAATATATGTAAATGCCCAAATCAGCAAAAACCTACAATCGTAGGTCATATTATCTTTTTTTAAACGGTCACCACAAGTTCGATAGGTAAAAGTGTACAAAAAAAAACATTCTTACCTAAATGTGGACAAAAACAAGAGTTCGTTACTCATTTAGTTCATTAACACTTATAAGAACAAATGAGTGATTTATAAAAGTACAAAATATAAAAAAAAAACCAACAAAATCCTCCATTTAACAACTTTTTCCAATTTGAAAAAACACATATATATATATATATATATATATATATATATATATATATATATATATATATATATATATATATATATATATATGTGTGTGTGTGTGTGTGTGTGTGTGTATGTGTATGTGTATGTGTGTGCGTATTGCTTTTATACTTTTTGTATTTTTCTTCAAATTAGAAAATTGTTAAACGAAGTATTTATGTTGGCTTTTTTTGTCTTTTGTAATTTTTGTACTTTCTTATAAATGACTCATTAGTTCTCACAATAACTACTCTTTTATAAGTTGACTGCTTTGACTAGAGTGTTTGTGAATGATTTTTGGTTTTGAAAAAACAAAATTTGTTGTTCAGTTGGTTTTTATGGAAAAATTGGCTGAATAAACGGCACTAAACTAATGCCAATAAAAACCTTAAGTATTTATAGACTATATTATAGAAATAGTTCATGTATTTATATGCAAGTTGTATTTCTGTACTAAATTACAGAAACTGAATTTTGCGGGTTTTTTTCACCACAAAAAATCGAAATTGTATTGTATTTCAACCTAAAAACCAAGATGGAAGTGTTTTTTAACCAAAAAAAAAAAAAAAAAAATTGAAATCTAAGCATAGATACCAAAATCCATTAGTTTTTCAACTCTAAAAAACTTAAACTACATCATATATTGAAATCGAAACCGAATTGATTTTAAACAAAAATGAAATCAAACTTTACGGTTTGGCATCGATGTATATATATATATATATATATATATATATATATATATATATATATATATATATATATATATATATATATATATATATATATATATATATATTATAGAGGACAAAAGATTATAAATTTTGATATATTAACCATCAATAAAAAGAATCCCTAAATATTAAAAAAGAAAATGATAATGGCACCAATGATTTTTTAAGTATGGGTAGCATTTCAAAACAAAAAGGAGGAAAAATCATAATTTAAATGTCATAATGGTTGCGAAAGGATTTTTATCAAAATTGGATTGTTTTTCAACAAAAATTACAAGTTTGGCAGTTATACTTAAAAATGATAAAATATAGTGTTTTCTATATTATTAGTCTTAATAAAAAATAGAAAATTGATCGATAAAAATCTTTATTATCTATTAGTTTATAATATAAGTTTTGAATTTTCATTTTAGAAATATTGATAAGTTATATTTTTAGAGTAGTTTTTCATTAGAGTTTATAGTGTCTTGGCTATACTATTAATTGTTGAGTTTTTAACTAAGCAATTGTAGTTTCAAAATATATTTATATGTTGAGCAAGTGTGGAACCTAATCCGAACTGGAGCAATCCAAGACAACCGAAAAGGATCTGCTGTCTAAAGCAACCAGAAATAGAGGCCAGACTAGCCAGTGTTGTTGAGTTTTTCATCTCGGACGGATCCTCAGTCTTTCGATCATGTGGAAGTTTTTCGCTCCGCTCAGACCATCCATAGCGGATTGACGGGTGAAAGAAAGTATTCATTTCAGAAGATCAACAGAAGGTTGTAATCAAAGGCATGAAGATCAGCAGGACCGAAGTAGCCCTGCTTCGTCCAGATCAGAAGTCATGTCCTTGAATGAGGCATACGGAGAAGGCATACAAGATAGACAGTAGTCTTGGTGACCTAAGCAGGTTACCAGATAAAAAGATTGTGACAAAGTAAGAACTAAGTCCGGGCCAAGGAGTTATATCCGAGGAAACTAATCATGAGTATCTAGCAGACCGCAGTTCATAGTGATAGTTGTAGATTGGGCTACGGTCACAGTAGTGAATGCATCATCAACAGAAGAAGATGAGACAACAGTATCTCTGGACGATGCAAAGTTCAGACAGAAGAGTTCTTTCTTGAAAGAAGAGATAGCCCTTGTAGGAAGTGTAGTTCGACAGAAGTACAGAAGCATAGTCGGACAGTCACATTCTCGTTTGAAAGGGAAGCACTCGACCGAAGACTAATTGGATGCTCTGTGTCCAAGATAAAGCCTTGGTCAGACCCAGTATTGGTGTTTCACTTCAACTATCAGAAGTATCTTGGAAACACGTGAAGAACAGTCTTATGTGTCAAGGGCAGCATGGGAGCATGGAATAGTCACTTCACAGCCTATAAAGTGGCTAGGTTCAGAGCTAGTTTGTCCTTTCCTTCTTTCCCACCAAGACATTGCGTGTTCAGCCTTCCATATTTCGCTATTTATACATCTCGATCTCTACTCAATATAATATGTCGAAATATATCCAATGTTCAAGTTATGAACATTGAGTAGTGTAGTCATAGATTCTCTCTTGTAAAACATTGAAGATTATCAATGTAAATTTCTCTCAGTTCTCATAGTGGACATAGCTCGACTCACTGTCGGGTGAACCACTTTATATCATTATGCTTTTCAGTTTAAATTTACGTATTACTCACTAGTCTTGATAGTCAAATATCGTTTTTCGAAGTGCTTGGTCGTGTTCGTTGGTGCTTCCGCTGCTCAACATTACCAACTTCTTGTAGTTTGTAATTTTTTAACCATATAATTGCATTTTTGATTTAAAGAATTAATTAGATAAATGGGTCACCGTTCCTCACGTCTTCTTCCCTCACACCTTCTCCACGTCAATGTTGCCTTCGCCTTCTGCCGCCATCCTATCGTCTTCTGCCACCCTTCTGTTGCCCTCATCAACCAATACGTGGTGCTTTTCTCTTATGAAGGATTGAATTTTGAACAAGTCAACGATGATAATGAATGCTTCCATCTATCAAGAGCTTTTGCTTAAGATATTGATGTGGTTTTTAATGGAAAAAAAGCCAATACAAACGTTCAGATTCGTGATAACAATGGTATATATTGATGTGTTCTTTAATGGTAGAAAAGAAAGAAAGGCAATACAAACATTCAGATTTGTGATAATAATGGTATCATGATTGAGTTTTCGTAAAAGCTCCTTCCATGGTTTAGGAAAACGGTCAGATCTTGATAATTGTTAAATCGACATTTGATGAATATTTGCATTTACGCTTGGTCTTCTTGTGACGTAAGAGAAGGAACATCGACAGTCAAGGGTTCAACCGGAGCGGTTGTTTCGGAGTTGCTGAAAATTCGAAGGAGAACCGGCCGGTGCCGGAGAAGATGACGAACTCATCAGTGTATTTGCCGAGGAGGAACAAAACGATGAATTTCTTTTATCCCTTTATCATATCTTAATCTTAATTTAGTAAATAAACTTTAAACTACGATCATTTTTTTGGAACCGGCAAATTGATCTCACCTGAGGGTACTCAGCCCCACAACCCAGGGCGGTTGGCAATTACCTATGGCGCAAGAGCATTTCCCCTCCACCTGTGCCTCGCCACCAGGAAAAATCCCCCACATGGACGTTAGTTGGAGTCGAACCCCAGACCTCCACCTAGTGGGTATATAACCCAGGTGCATCAACCCAGCTAGACTATGCATCATTTGGTAAATAAATATTGTAATCACTATCATTAGGTTAAAAACCCCATTAATTATTTATATCTTATCAAATCATTTTTGGTTTTGATTTTACACAATCGATTCTTTATCGAGTATTGTTCTATTTTATTCGTAGAACTATATTTTAACATTAATTACTTTATTTGTTTTTTACTTACTAATTTATTTAATAATAATCTATAATATAAAATATTATATTTGTGAAGGTTATATAATATTTTACTCTTATTTATTGTTTGTGATAATATACATAAATAGATGTATCATCTTTTATATGAATAGAAGAAAATGCTCGACATATTTATCTTGTTAATTTCTCGTATCATAATATGTTCATATTACTTAAATTTATTGTCAAGCCATATTCCCTTTTAAAAATATCTCATGGGTTCAAAAACTGATAAATTACATAATGGATTTTATAAATTATTTCACACATATAAGAATAAATTAATTATTTAAAAAAACAAAAGTTATCAATGATTGGAGAATGTTTTTGATAATATATATATATATATATATATATATATATATATATATATATATATATATATATATATATATATATATATATATATATATATATATATATGTGTGTGTGTGTGTGTGTGTAACCGTTCCGCAAGATTTCTATCCGTAAATTCTTAAATAATAAGACAAAATCCATAATTAGAACACGTGAAATCCTAACGGTCAAACAAAGCAACTTGCCAACACTATATACGGGGTTATCTTAATGTTTTCCAACAATCTTTTCTTAATCTCATATTGTCTATGATAAGATTTAGGTAAACAAATAAACTCAAACTTTTAAGTTCACCATGCAACCTAAAAAGGATCTATGTTTTCACTATTGACCTATAACTAAGAACATTAAAAGAAACCCTAATTGTCACTGGGCAATTTTTGATAATTAAACAAAAAGGTTTAGGATTACATACCTTATTGTTATTATAGCAAATAACAATTATTCCTTGTCCTGTAGATCTCTTGGAAGCAAGCACCACAAGTGTTGTGCCTCTAATGATTCACAACCAAAAGTCCAAGTAATTAGGTTAATTATCTTATTAAGAAAAGCTCGCTATAAAACCTTAGAGAATCATTATAGATTCTACTTGAGAGAGAAGATAAAAACTCCAGAGGAATGTCTCACAGAGTTAGCGTAGGTTTTAAAGTGCCAGGGAGGGGTTTTTATAGCCTCAAGGGTGATTAAAGATAAACATTAAAGATAAGCCATATTTGAATTTAAACTGGATAAACATTTTATCTTAAATTCAAAACCCTTTTAGCTGCCATATATAACTTATATATATATATATATATATATATATATATATATATATATATATATATATATATATATATATATATATATATATATATATATAAATATATATATATATTTATTTATTTATTTATTATTTTCAAAAATTAAAGATTTCTATCCTTTAATTTTCTTCCAAAATAATAATCCCCAAATTATCAATTGCTCAACTATTGAACAATTACAATTCAGCCCCTACACTTTTAATTAATCCCAAATTAATTCCAATTAATTCTAATTAATTCCAAACTAGTTTCTAATTAATTTATCATCAAATAATAAATTTATAAACTATTTATTTTTTTCTCTCTATTAACCTTAATATCATTTGAACTACTGAGGGCAACCCAAAAGGACCGTGCTACTATCAATACAAGTATATACCAATTATTGTTATGTGCTTAGACACCTAATCCAACAGTATAAACATTACGGGATCCAAACTATGTTACTCTATCGTGTAATATATTTAAATAAACATTAATAGGTATAAAACTGAATTGTAAACTAAATGTACATATTTATGTATAATCATCATCCTATGACTTAGGTCCTGGAACACCCCTCATTTGACTTTCTTTGTAAAATTTAAGCATAGTTTAAAAAATGATTTAAAGGTTGAAAAAGTGTCGTGTAAGTAAGGTACCAAATTCAAATTACCATCAAGTTCCCAAGTAATTCCTTTTGTTTCACAAAACCACTATTCTTCTAGAAAATACTAGTTGTGGAAGAGTTGATCCAAAATGGTAAATTCTTTTCAATCTTAAAGTTTGTCAAATCCTAGGAGGGTGTCACAAATAAAATCAAGATGCAAGAGTTCAAAATAAAACAAATACATATAGAAATAATTATGTACAAGTCTTCTAGATATCTAAAGCTAAATCCTGCAATGGTCATCTTTAAGTTGTTCAATAATCATTCACTACGAGTACATGTCAAAATAATAAAATTAGACTCGGAGAGTCTAGTTTGGAGAATAGAGAGCAAATAAGAAAATATGCATCAAGTAAAGTGGAAACACCACATAAACTAGTAGTCCTAAAAAAACTACAAATATAAAAATACAACTACAAACGGGAATTAAAACATGAATACCGGAATTTAAATAAACGAGTAGTTCTAAAAAAATTAAAATCCTAAAACGATAACGTCGTTGAAACCAAAGGGAGATCACTTTGGTAAATCTTCATAACATTCCAAGTTTCAATATGCCTAAACACTGCCCCCATTGTAGGTTAGACGATATTTGTTAAGAACTTTATTGAAATATCATCGTCTATAGTTCCGTTTTCTCGGTTCTCCAATATGTTATTATATATACAGTTAAAGTTTGATAGTTCTTGTTCAAATCATTTCACTTTCTATTAAGTTGATGTTTAGACCGATAGGGTTCAACGTCCACTAGTGTGTAAAAAAATTTCTTGATAAGGGAACCAAATTTTATGTCTCCCAAATTCTCAATATTGTTTAACGTAAATGGTTGTCAACACCATCTCCTCAGTTGGAGTCCATGGTTTACAGACGGAGGATGATGCATATCGTCCTTTATTTTTTAAATTAGAAAGAATTAAAAACATAGATAATTGAAAATTTAGAGAGAATTAGAAATAGAATTGAACGTATGATTTTTGAAGTGGTTGAAGGATATATTTATAGAGATGATGGTGAAATAACTTTGGTGTATATATATATATATATATATATATATATATATATATATATATATATATATATATATATATATATATATATATATATATATATATATATATATATATATATGTATATATACATACATATATATATATATATATATATATATATATATATATATATATATATATATATATATATATATATATATATATATATTAGTTTAAAACCCGTGTGTTACACGGTTTGATTAAAAAAATTAATAGAAATAATTAATCCAACTATATTTTAGGGATTTTTTGAATTTAGATGAATTATATTTAAATTTACAAAGGATAGGATATGTATTTTAGGGGTTTTATGATAATAAATTTTTATACAAGATACTTTATTAAAAAAGTGCAATAATTAATTTACCATGAAGCTTAAGGAAGAAAATTTACTGGTAACTAAATACATTTAGTAATTCTTTTTTTAATAAAATGAAATTAAAATATAATTATGAATGATAATCTATATTACTAATACATTGTAATGCATGTTAGTGGATAAATAGATAAAACGGGATATCTCTTCAAAAATAAACTTTAGCATTATTTGGCGGAAGAAAAAATGTATTTTGAAAAATAGAATGTCACACCCCCAAACCACGATGGCGGAAACGTCTGAGGGTGGATGACTTCATGAACAGTATCACAACAACATTTGTACAATAGTGATCAAAGCAAACATATCCATCATATACATAATTGTAAATGTTACAAGAGTTCAAAAGATTGTATGTTTTAAATACAATTACGATATGATATCAAAATACATAGTATGACGCCATAGCGACCCATCGTCAAAGGTTGTAGTTACCTTATCAATTTCCTGAGAATACAAGTAGTTTGAAAGAGTGTCAACATTACGTTGGTGAGTTCATAAGATTTTTGTATGAGAAAATCCATAATCCTTTTTTCTTGTAAAAAGATAGTGTTGGAAACCAGAAAATCCAATATTTTCTTATAAATGAGTCGTAGTCTTAAAACCCAAAGACCGTAAATGTATAAGTATTTCTATACTTGAAAATAGTATTACGTAGTTTTATTGTTGTATGAAACCGTGTAAATAGATGTTTACTTGTAGACTAATCGTAGACTTAATTCCATAAAACTAGTATATATAAGTAAATCGTACTTATATTTATACCTTTTAAAAAACATAGTTTTAATTCCTATAGAACCAGTGTATATAAGTAAAACCATACTTATATTTGTAACTTGTAAAAATGTAGTTTTAATACCATAAAACTTGTATAAGGAATCTCTTTCCTTGTAAAATGTAGTATTGTACTCCAAGAAAATCCAATATTTTCTTATGAATGTATCCAAGTCTTAAAAATTCAAAGACTAAAATGTATAGCGTAGTTTGTAGTATAAAACCTTTGAAAATGTATATTTCCACGTAAACAATTTATAAAGTTGATTTCCCATGCGAGACGTCCTATAACCATACTGTGACCATGTAGGCCTACTTCGACGTTCTTCAGGCATCGGACTGTTATGACATTTGTCACCTCAGACCCGTCGGTCTAGCTGTAGCTAGCAGCTCAGGTGCGGGGTTGTCAATCTCGTATAGATCTATACACAAATATCACGTTCTCTTACCGAGACTCTGGTTATAAATTTCAGGACTTATAGTATGTACTTAAATAAGCACTGTGAAGACCCGTCTCACAAAAATGTATGTATCAATCAACTTGTTTACGTAAAGTTTGTATATGAAAAACCCTTGTATTTGCCCATTATCATTTTTCCCATGATAATATAGTAATATATAATAATTATATATTTTTATATAATTATTTTGTCTTCTTCAAAATGTCATAGTAACCTTGTGTCCATAAACTATTCCTATAATAGTCTATTTTTAGTATTCCGTCGTAAAAAGCGTATATTTACAAATATATGTGAAATAACTTATTTAGATGGTTATAAAGAATTTATTTTAAGATATATTATCCACAATAGTGGTGTAATAAATTGGTTATACCCATTATTAATTTCAATATAATATTTCATGACTATCAAATAAAGAACGGCCAGGTAGAGGATCAAATGGGGAGGCAGGACCCTTTCAGCGTATAAGCCTTTCGGAAATCCAACAACCTAGCCCAAATGATCGGCCTAGACGCCGTCCTCGTAAGTAAATCATTCGATATTATTTTTGGAATTATAATTGAATTGTTTAATGATGTTTACAAAATTCGTATTTCGTTTACTATTGTTATAAATGAGTATAAATAACTATTTTTATAGTATAACTTGTATTCTCCCCCTTAAAAACTTGAATAAAGATAAAAAGAAGGGGTATGAACTCACCTTAATGTCGATGATGATCTTATCACCAATTGTTGTTAGATCGCCCGACTCTTACTGCTTCTAACTCGAACCCTCTTTTTCTATCTTTCTACTATATTTTCAAGCTATATCTCTACAACTCTCTCGATATGTGTATATAGCTTGTATTGGTGTGGTTTGATTATGAGAATTTGAGTCCTATTTATAGTAGATTTATTTTCGTATAGCAGCCCTCAAGATACAGGTATTTGACTCTTATAGTTTTTAGAAATTGTTTATGACAAAACATACCATTAAAATACTCTTTAAATAGATTAATAGTTTTTATATAAAAAGAATGATTTTTGTTTATAAAACTATAATCTACAAAAATCGTAGTTTAATAATATCAACTTTTTAACTAAAAAGCTTTAACGAATTAACGTAAGGGTATTAATTGTATGTTTAATGAAAATATAGGGTTTAAATGTAAATACAATTTCATTTTAAAGAAAAAGAAAATATTAAATATAAAACTGATATCAATAATATTAAATTTTGACGTCAGGTTGTTCGTATCGACGATACGGTTTTGACGGTAAATTTTTCGTTTTATAAAAAATCATAATATTTTTGATAAACTTAACAATACGTATTGAATACGTAGTGTTCGAAATGAAAATACGAATTCTTTGGAGGTAAAATATATAAATATGAATAAATAATCAAGTGGGGCCCACTTTAATAAAATTATATAAAAAAAATAAAAAATACAAGTTTCAAAGTCTTCCCACCCTTTTTGAAGAAGACTTTGAAATTTTGTTGTTTTTTTTACTGAACACTATTCACGTCGAATTACTGTTCACGTCGGACACTATTCACGATGTAATTTTTTTTTTCATTTATACCAAAAAAATCTAACTTAATTGCGTTTGTTCGTATAATTGACTTGAATTAACATACTTAGTATTATAATATCAAATAATACATCGTAGAGATTATGAAATTTACATTTCAATATATTGACCTAACGTACGCTCTGGTTGACTTGAGTTGACTTTCGTTGACTAATTTGACAGTTGTCACATTATCTACCCGTTAGAAGGAATTTCGTCCCGAAATTTAGCACTTTGAATGGATTCTCAAGGGTTTGAAAAGAGATGTGGGTATTGTTTGTTTGATCTGGTCCTCACGTTCCTAGGTAAATTCAGGTCCTTGCTTGGCGCTTCCCAGTTTTCAATTGCTTTGGTTTTGGGGTGTAATGCTGTAATATTTTTGGTAAGTAAACTTGAGCTAATAAGAGTCACTAGGTTGTTATATGACTTAGGAGGATTAGAAACTCATTTAGAAGGAGTTTGAACCTTAAAGATATCAAAGAGGAGTTACACGGGTCCTCCGGGTTGTGTATTGAAACTGTTTTTGCCTTGTAGGAGTTACACAGGTCGTGTTTCTGAAAACGGTTTGTGTTCTAGTTACCATAAGATCCAGTAGTATCCAGTAGACTTACACGGGTCGGTTTCGGAGTATGGGTTGGATTTTAAAAGTGAACGACGCTAACTCTAAAGGTTAATGTCGCTAACCTGCTTCAGGGGAGTTATTCGGGCAGTGAACCAAAAATTCCCTAGGCGATTTTCAGAGCAAAAGATGTGAAATTTTTGTCATTTTGATCAAGGGTTTTGCGTAGAAAAAGTTTGGGATGGTTGGATTTAATACCCGAAATGCATTTTCGAGTTCTTAATTGACAAGGGTAATGATCTTGAGTGTTAGGATTTCAAACCCTAGATGTCCAAATCTGAAAGTATGCATTGGTTCACCTCATATGTAGGTTGTTAATATATGTCGTATCGAGTCCTTGTTACAATATTGTGATGTTTTAACAGTTGATTTGGTAAAATCATGAAATTAGGAGTTTCGCTTTGATAACATATGGAATTCTCTAATTGTGATTTGTATTAGCTATTGATTTCTTAATCATTTGAGTTAAGTATTATGGAAATGCCTAAACATGTTAAAGATATGATACGTGATGTCATTTTACAAGATACTAGTAGGATGGAAGGAAACATGTAAGATACAGATGAACCATGAGCTGTACCGATGTCAGATGAGTAGGTTCTAGTTCATTATTTATGAATAAACTATTATTGAATTAACTGTTCATTGAACTATTTCCGTTATCAGAAGATATATATATATATATATATATATATATATATATATATATATATATATATATATATATATATATATATATATATATATATATATATATATAAAAAGAATGTCTTTTCGTTATCCCTGAAAGGTTTTTGTAAGACCCGTATCCTGATTATAACATATACTTAAAATAAGAGTGTTAAGAATTATATGATCATTGGTAGTTATAAAGCTAAGAAAAACTTTAGTTACAATTTTATATGAAAATCAGCATTTTGTGTCGTTTTTAGAAAAATCATAATTAATTCTAGAAAAATCGTTTGGACCTCAAACCAGTGCACAAAGTTTACAAATTGAGTCTAGTACAATTACCAAAAATAATAGTAAGCTTGAAAATGACATTATCTACGGTTAAAAATGCAATCTTCACAAAGTAGTTCGAAATTGACAGATTAGATAGTCTGTTTTCAATAAATCATAATAAATCATAGAAAAATCGTATAAATACATACCATACTTCCCTGGAAAGGTATTGAGATGAATTTTCTGAATATCAAATAAAAACGTGAATTTAATGGGTTTAAGATCGGCTAAACCAGTCTTGAACAGACTGATTCTAGAATGCCTTTAATTTCAACAAAATTATATTATTAAAATCTTTTTATCAAAAGTGTCATGCCATTTTTTATTCAAGAATTCAAGTATAAATACCCCCCAAAACATCTCATAAACCACACCAACAAATCTCCATCCAATATATAGAGGTTTCTAAGCACTAGAGTGTAAGAAGTGAGCGGAAGGAAGCTCAAAAGCCTAACGAACGAGTTATAGATCTCGACGACCGGTCATAAGGTAACTACAAGCCTTTCTATAGCTTAATTAGGTATTGTAAAATAGTTTTTGTGTTAAGAAGTAGAATATTTAATAAGTATAACATATGTTATATTATACTCATTTCTAACAATAGTAAACAAAAAACCTTAAAATGTCGTTATTATAACAATTCGTAATTCCGAAAATGATACCGATTGATTTACTTACGAGGACGGTGACTAGGCCGATTACTTGGGATCTGGTTGTTGGATTTTCCGAAAGGCTAAAATGCTGAAAGGATCCTGCCACCCCATCTAATCTTCTACCTGGCTGTTCCATGGAGTATCATATTGGAATTACTGAAGGGTTTAATGATGCGACTACAATATAGTTAAGGATTAAGAAATGATAGATTTCTTATTATGTTAACAGTTAAAGTTGAAGGAAATACAAAGCCGAGAAAGATAAACGATATAGTCAACTATAATCAGGTGAGTTTTCTCACTATACTATAGGTGATATTGCATGCGTAGGAAGGAAGATATGTTAGACTAAGGTGATCTTACCTGTTATGATAATTGTATGAATTATTGCTATGATAATGATTGTTTGTGGACGGAACGGGATAGCCCGCGAGCCAATAGGCGGAACGGGAATAGCCTGCGAGTCATTAGACAGAATGGGAAAAGCCTGCGAGCGATAAGACGGAACGGGAACTGCCCGTGATTCTTCAGGCGGAACAGGGATAGCCCGCGAGTCTCACAGACATATGAATGGTTATTATGTGTTGTATGTTATGTGATGGATCGTATGGTATTTTGAGGAACTCACTAAGCTTCGTGCTTACCCTTTCCCTATATAAACTACTGTTTCAGGTACATCAGGTACCATGGATGGCAAGGCGTGACGTGTATACACTGTGCTGCTTCATTGGAGGACTGTTTTTGAATGGATGTTCCGCTATGTTGTGATTTCATTAACTTTTGTTAATCCTGGGATGTTTTCATTAAACTTATAAGTTATGGAATTTTATCAAAATTAATTAAGTGGCTTTTCTTATATTGAAGTATTCGTTTAAATTTTTTTTAAATTTTACCCTAAAATTTTGGGGCGTTACAAGTTGGTATCAGAGCACAACTTGAGAGAATCAGGCTCACTTAGTGAGTTCTGGACTCAAGTTGAGACTTAAGAGTTTTCTTAAAACATTTTTACGAAAGAAAGATGTTTTATGAAGGGTGAACTGAAGACACAGTGTGTACCGCCAGCCGACGCCAGTATGAGAAAAGGGTTAAGTATTTAATATTGTGGATGTTAAAAAAAAACATATGGTATATGTTTGCTGAAATGCCTGGTAGAGATCACACATTGTTGTATTATTATCTGCTATTTGCTAATAGAACTGTATGCTAGTGCCGATAGGTTGCTTAGAGATTTCCACTAAGTTGTATACAATATGGACTGAATAGTCATAGAATGTGTGAGTTGACCTTATTGCATGTTCCTTGTTTGGTTGTTGCCTTAGGGAAGATTCTCTTATTTGAAAGATTGTTTAGTTCGATATTGTATACAACTACGTTCGCGAAACAATCTGTCATCACTGGAGGAAGTTCCGTCTTAGTTAGAATGGCAGGGTGGGGGTGGGATTCCAAGTATTCCTAGAAGGGTTGACATATGCCTTGTAAGGGCATATGTGTTAAAATTATCGGTGAGAAGCGAATTGGATATTTCGAGACGGGTCTTGGAACGAACATGGATAGGTGTGGAAGGTAGTAGTAGAGCTCCTACTATCGAAAGCACAGGATCTGCGTTTGAGTCGGGAGTTCGTCACGAAGGATCCAAGGAGCTGAGTATGTGAGTGTCTAGCATAGTTGACTTAAATGCTAGTGTAATGTGGTAAACCTTTATCCATTCGATTGTTGAATGTTGATTGTGAGGTTCAGTAGGAACAATTAAGATGTGATCATACCAGTTTGGTTGGACCGATCATGCTTAAGTTGATTACTGAGCTTAAAGACTGTTGAAAGGGAGAATGTCAAAGTGCTATTGTGGTAGCCATTTTTCATGCAACTAATGGGCGCACAAGTCAGACAGAGACTAGAGGATGCAAGGGTGAGTTTTCCAACTCACGATCAAAGAGGTGCAAGCGGCGCCTGAGATGATAACGGGTATTTTTGAGTCGACTCTGTACATGCCTGGTGCTGTGTAATAGTGGGGCTACCTACCCTTGTATTGATCTTGCTTGAGTGATTGATCAGGTCGTGTGGGTTGAGAGTCTGGATCACTCGCTCGTGATTGAGGTAACTGACGATAGAGGTGTTGACTAGGGTCGCAAGTGGATGAGTAACATATGATGGTTGATGTAAACGTCTTTACATTATCGAAACATGTTTATTGAGATCGTGTTTGCCCCTGATGCAAGTTGTTGGCTGAGCAGAGTGGGCCTGGTTTTTGTTCGAGAGTAAGAGCTCGTAAAAAAAATTATAAATCGAATAAACAGACTTGGACTTTAGTCTAAGTGGGGGAGGAATACAAAATTAAGGGAACAACATGAATATTATATTGAATCGACGAAATTATTAAAATTATAGTAACACGTCAATATATTTAATTCATTACTACAACTTTATATTAATACATTAAGAAAAGTTTACAGAACTACTAACCTAAACCGGAGAATCAGAAAGAAGTGAGAAAAGATATTCTACACTCCAATCTTTGTCATCATTAGGTTGACTTGTACCTTCTTGAGGATTTGGAAGGGGTATGCTTTCAGTTATTGGAGGAGGAGCTCCAAGGTATGGGGTCTCGATAGGGTTGGAACCTGTAACCCCATGATTAGGGGCTAAATATTGACTCATTTGGGGCGTGTGTAAGTAGGGCAGTGATGAGGAAGGGCTCTAATTCGGAACCAGTTGGGGGTAGCTATAAGAAGGAGGAAACCAGGCTAGGTCACCTACAAAGCCTCAAAAATTCTCCTCACTCGAAGACTCGAGTAAACCAGGGTTACTCATACCAGAATTAGATGGCGGAGATTGCTGCTGTGTATGAGTTCTTGATGAAGTTTCCCCCTTTTCCTGAAATTTTCTTTTCCTAAATACAACCTTATGAGCAGCTTGTATTAGCTTCTTTGTGCCGTCTGTTAGACCCGATTGTGATCCTTCAATTATCGCTTCTTTTTCCTTTTTTAGGTTGGGTATTAAATCTTTTGATAATCCTGCTGCTCCACTAAACTCGTTACCAAATTCCTGTGACATAAATAACTTTAGTAATTACAACTTTATGATATAAAACAAAAAAAAATGTAATTCCTTACCTCAACACGATCAATAAGAGTTTGCAGACTCTTAAGTTGTCGTTGGGGCAAATGTTCGATACCTAAATCTCTACAGCGTTTTTTTAACTGTGTCGATCCAATGTTGAGTTCCTTCGCAGCTTTCTCAATTGGTTTGTTAAAGTGTTCAGCTATTATTTCCCTACTTAATGAATGTCTGAAACCTCTTCTACTGCCAGCTACTGTGGTTATCGGAATCGAAGGATTGAGTTCAAATGTACTATTATTATTCGGGATCATTTGAACATGATCCTGATTTTCTGAACCAAAGATGGACATTGATTCATTAAAATCAGTAACTTCTATTGGTGGTAATTGTAGGTTTTCAATCATGGACCCAGGATTCTGAAATCCTTCTAGATTTCTTTGAATCAACTGAAGGTGATTTTGATATTGAAAACTAACCCCAAGCTTAGGATTCATTTCAATATTGATGTTATGAGTTGTTTGTAATTGACTTTCATTCTGAATGTCAGTCATGAATCCTTGATTCATGGGGATGATCTCACTATTCGTTGCGGGTACGTCGTTGAATGAATTGTAATCGGGTAGACCATCCACAAATGGGTCTACAAATATCAATTGTCAGATGATAAAATGAAATTGAATACTCATAGAAGCAATCATTTAAAAGAATTTAACCTGGTAGAAGGTATGGAGTCTGATCAAGTACAAAGTCTAAAGATGCATGCACCGGATCTTCTGAGTTAATGTTCAGCTCGGGAAAAATTTCCGGCTCACCGTGGAGTTGCTCTATTGGTAGTATATCTGGAAGACTGTAACATAATTCAGAATCAAACAAAACATTAGAAATATAAACAAAATATGGATGATAGATGTCTAGAATGTTAAGTCACCGAACTCTATTAAGAATTCCTGGTTTGAAGTACCCTCTCCTTGCGGAAAACCAGGTCCAGGGTTCGACAGATCGCCCATTGAAGATCTGTTTTCCATGACTCGACTTTAAATATGAGTTCGTTTGCAAACAAACTAGTGATAAGAGAGGACGAGACTGAAAATGAATGTGGAAATGAATGATACTACATACCTGTATATATAGTATCTTACAGCTGGAACCGAAAGGGCACACGGAACTGAAAGGACACCTCACGTTTTAATTACCGAAATTCAAACTAACTACAGTAGATGAGACTTTTCACTACCCCAAGTGACATTTTTTTCAAAATTCCCTGCTTGACTCTGGTGAGAACAAGATAATAAAGAGACTTTTGAAATAAAACAAATTTTTATGTCTCCATATAATGGAAATAGTTTAAAGAGTGTTCAGTACTTCAAAAAAAAAAAAAAAAACTTAGGAAATATGATATAAATTTTATATTTTTCTGTGAAACAAAAAAAAATTGGAGATTTTACAAAATAGATTTATTTAGCCAAAAAGTATTTAAAAGAAATGTTGAATTGAGGCAAATGTGTGTTGAAATATGACGAATTCATATAAATACGAAATAGTGTTAAAAATTAGGTGTTGCAAGTTAACTAGGTTAACTATGTATACATATAGATTAGAAAATACTAAATGTGTACTATAGATAGTAGCCGGTCAAGTCGATGTGTGGGAATGTGAGAAACAGTTAAAAAAAAATTTGTACATCTAGAGTAATTAGAAGAAAAGAAGTATGGAGTGAATGAGAATAATATGACCTTAAGCATTATTACAGAGGTATGTGAATGTTGAAAGGGAAAGATAATTAAATCTTGTAAAGTTTCGGCAATAAGACGAGGAGGATTTTTGAAGGACACAAGGACTCGATGGGAAATACTTAGAGGCGTTCGAGAATGCGGATTTCGGGACGAAATCCAAATAAGTGGGGGAGACTTGTAAGACCCGTATCCTGATTATAACATATACTTAAAATAAGAGTGTTAAGAATTATATGATCATTGGTAGTTATAAAGCTAAGAAAAACTTTAGTTACAATTTTATATGAAAATCAGCATTTTGTGTCGTTTTTAGAAAAATCATAATTAATTCTAGAAAAATCGTTTGGACCTCAAACCAGTGCACAAAGTTTACAAATTGAGTCTAGTACAATTACCAAAAATAATAGTAAGCTTGAAAATGACATTATCTACGGTTAAAAATGCAATCTTCACAAAGTAGTTCGAAATTGACAGATTAGATAGTCTGTTTTCAATAAATCATAATAAATCATAGAAAAATCGTATAAATACATACCATACATCCCTGGAAAGGTATTGAGATGAATTTTCTGAATATCAAATAAAAACGTGAATTTAATGGGTTTAAGATCGGCTAAACCAGTCTTGAACAGACTGATTCTAGAATGCCTTTAATTTCAACAAAATTATATTATTAAAATCTTTTATCAAAAGTGTCATGCCATTTTTTATTCAAGAATTCAAGTATAAATACCCCCCAAAACATCTCATAAACCACACCAACAAATCTCAATCCAATATATAGAGGTTTCTAAGCACTAGAGTGTAAGAAGTGAGCGGAAGGAAGCTCAAAAGCCTAACGAACGAGTTATAGATCTCGACGACCGGTCATAAGGTAACTACAAGCCTTTCTATAGCTTAATTAGGTATTGTAAAATAGTTTTTGTGTTAAGAAGTAGAATATTTAATAAGTATAACATATGTTATATTATACTCATTTCTAACAATAGTAAACAAAAAACCTTAAAATGTCGTTATTATAACAATTCGTAATTCCGAAAATGATACCGATTGATTACTTACGAGGACGGTGACTAGGCCGATTACTTGGGATCTGGTTGTTGGATTTTCCGAAAGGCTAAAATGCTGAAAGGATCCTGCCACCCCATCTAATCTTCTACCTGGCTGTTCCATGGAGTATCATATTGGAATTACTGAAGGGTTTAATGATGCGACTACAATATAGTTAAGGATTAAGAAATGATAGATTTCTTATTATGTTAACAGTTAAAGTTGAAGGAAATACAAAGCCGAGAAAGATAAACGATATAGTCAACTATAATCAGGTGAGTTTTCTCACTATACTATAGGTGATATTGCATGCGTAGGAAGGAAGATATGTTAGACTAAGGTGATCTTACCTGTTATGATAATTGTATGAATTATTGCTATGATAATGATTGTTTGTGGACGGAACGGGATAGCCCGCGAGCCAATAGGCGGAACGGGAATAGCCTGCGAGTCATTAGACAGAATGGGAAAAGCCTGCGAGCGATAAGATGGAACGGGAACTGCCCGTGATTCTTCAGGCGGAACAGGGATAGCCCGCGAGTCTCACAGACATATGAATGGTTATTATGTGTTGTATGTTATGTGATGGATCGTATGGTATTTTGAGGAACTCACTAAGCTTCGTGCTTACCCTTTCCCTATATAAACTACTGTTTCAGGTACATCAGGTACCATGGATGGCAAGGCGTGACGTGTATACACTGTGCTGCTTCATTGGAGGACTGTTTTTGAATGGATGTTCCGCTATGTTGTGATTTCATTAACTTTTGTTAATCCTGGGATGTTTTCATTAAACTTATAAGTTATGGAATTTTATCAAAATTAATTAAGTGGCTTTTCTTATATTGAAGTATTCGTTTAAATTTTTTTTAAATTTTACCCTAAAATTTTGGGGCGTTACAGTTTTCTGCAACCATGAACTAAATAACTTAAGTTCACATGCAACCTAGAAAAGATCTATGTTTTCTTACTTTGAACATGTAACTAATTCCTAAAGGCCAAACAAAAATTAACTAAAAGAATAAATCAGAAAAACTAACCTTTAGTTTTAATCTTGAAGCTAAGCAGCACAAGTGTCCTGCCTC
Source organism: Cichorium intybus (assembly GCA_023525715.1). NCBI lineage: Eukaryota > Viridiplantae > Streptophyta > Magnoliopsida > Asterales > Asteraceae > Cichorium > Cichorium intybus. The sequence continues at coordinate 139,234,957 of CM042010.1, forward strand.
AAATGAGATCACACCCAGGGAGCCAGAAGATGGATGAAAATTCCAGAGAGAATAATAGAAATGAGCAACTGATAATGAGGTCTAGGGTTCCCTATTTATAGGGAACCAAGTGGCAAAGCTAGAAACCCTAGCCGCAGCCCATTTTCCGGATTATCTGTACGTGCGCCGCGGCCATATCGTTTGCGCGCCGCGCGCCGCAATTCAACTATTGAATTCGTACGAATATGTACGCGCGACGCGGCCTTTACATTAGCGCGCCGCGCGCCGCAATTCAACTATTGAATTTGTACGACTTTAATCCCTGACCTCCTGATTAATCTAATTAATGCCACAGAAATTAATCCAATTAATTTCTGATTAATTATTAATCAATCAACATAGTTTCTAATTAATATATTATCACTTTAATATATTAACAAACCATATCTTTTATTTCTATTGATTTATTAATCCCATAATAAACCAACCTTTCTCTCTACCGAACTTTCTACCAAACCTCCAGCTATGAGGGCAACCCAAATGGACTTTGCTTCTATTTAATAGGTAAATATAAATTATTAGTCATGGCTTAGACACCTAATCCAACAGTCTCCCACTTGGATAAGTCTATGACTATAATTACCAATTTAACCTCTGATTAATCAGCAACCTGCAGCTTCCTAGAAACTGCTGCCGAACTCTGACCTAGTCAGTTCTGTCCATAGATAAGTGATCAGATGATCCTCCGTCCAACAAGATATTTTCAGACATGAGACATGGATTGAGATCAATCTCTGTCTGACACACTGTTTCCCGATTTCCGATTTTGCTTATGACTTTTAGACTTCTAATTGAACGAATCAATTCAGTCCTGGCTGGCCAGCGCTTCAGTCAACTTCAAAATCATCGAGTGGCCAACAAATATCTGTTTCCCGTCTGGGTCAAGGGACGAACAAGCTTTGACTAATGTGTTATATCTTTTACCCGACAAATCACTCACAACAGCACGTTTTATAACATCGAGTTACCGATGCGTTTTCGTACTATCAATGAACAACCGCCTTGCAAATTATAACTCATATCTCTCCACTTTAAGACCATAAGATATTATCGTCTCAACATTGCTCGTGATATAATCCATGAAGCAATCCATTGAGCGCGGGTTTATCCAATACTCAAATCTCCATTTCCAAGTACTCATGAACGTTACAGCAATCTTATTGCTATGTCTAACTCCTTAGACAATCTACAAACCAATTCATGACAGTCTTCCTTCATACTTACTCCCTAAGAGTATGAATGACTGTGGATATTTGAATAATCCAATTATTCAGGAAGTAAAACATGCAAAAGCGAAACATAAAATCTGACTGGCAGCTACTCCTGCTAATTACCAAGTCTCCACGAGGTAATCACCAAGTCGGATTTATCATAACTATTATCGGTTTCTTATTCTCTTTTAAACTTTCAATTCAAGCCTTTTATATCTATGTCTATGACCTTTTCACTCTTTCTATGTATCCAAGTGTCTAACACTTATACACTTTATTGCAGATGATCCTATCGGATACTCTTCCGATGATATCTCAATTTGTCATTTTGTCATTCTCTTCACAACTCCATTCCGGTGATGTGTACCATGACTGCTCATGGTTTTCGGGTCTTTAGTCCACATGACTACACCCTAAGACAATTTCGAGGTGTCATGATGTGCTGGTGACCCACACGCGCTCCATCAGAAACCAACGAAATTCTTTAACCATGAAGTCCTACAGCACCACGTTCTGGTGTAAACAATTACCGATTTGAAAAACCCTTTCAAATCAATCACCCTAATCATTTCCCAATGATTTCTCACGTCTGTTCAAAAATCCATTCAGTATTCTCAGCCAGGCAATATTCTGAATCCAACTTACAATGCTCTAAGCATTAAGTCATCAGGATATGTTCATAACACTTCTGATTTGTCCAAGAGGCTCGAGGAACCTGATGTAATCTTATTCCAAGCACTTTCGGAATCCTAAGATTACCAATAATCCTTGTGTCATGATTTCCGGAAACCATTTCCTTTCAGGAACTCTTTCTTATGCATCTTGAATCCCATCAAGGTCATATTTTCAACGGCTAAGTCAATACTGTCAGTTTCATCTATCTGATAGATGTCAATGAACTACGTGAGCATGCTGCACCTTCTTTGTTTCTTTCATGCCAATTCATTATACTTTGCAATGACCGGAAACTCCATTCCTGGGGTTATTCATCTTGAATTTCATCAAGATCATATTGGCAGAATTCTGATCTATCTAATAGATGTTCACAACTACCTGAGTATGTTGTATCTCTTAAAGTCTTTCATAGCGAACCGTTTTTTAACACCAAGTCATTACACTTTGTAATGATAAGAGACGTTTCCTAGAACCAGTATGTAACCCACATACAATGATAGCAGATAACAACGATACTCCCACTGGCTTTGACACCGTCATATGACTCTTTCGGACTATTCACAAAATCCAGAACTTATGGCACATTTTGCGAAACCGAAATCCAAACCTTTCCGAGATATTAAAGGAAATCTTTCAGGCTATTCACAAAATCCAAACCTTTTGGCCTATTTTGAGAATCTGAATATCCTTTCTTGCGAGATGCCCATGAGACGAATCTCGGGGACATGTACCTTTTGTAATGGCATGCTCTATGTGAGTCTATATTAGTGTGCCGGTAAACCACACACGCTCCACTAACGACTCACACTATGCCACGCAGAATCCTCTCGGATTACATCTTCTATTGAGAGTGCATCTCTCAGAATCAATTGCTTGACTCCAAGTGATGACTCATTCAACCAGATGTTCTGTAAGTACATTTCTATGTTCCCTTCTTTTGATGATTCAATTACTCCCACTGGTTCCTAGACCAGTTGTAAAGATCAATCAAACTGTCACATAAACTGTGTCTCGCGGTGAGGTTCTCTTATTTTAGCAGCAACTGGGCTCACCAATGCTTCCAGCAGTTGGATTACTTATCCGTACCATCTTTAGTGTTTTACCACTACCTGGTATATCACCCAAATCATAACTCCTTATGACAGTGACAATAACTACTGGTCAAGCGAAGAGAGGGTATGTCAGGTTTAACAGGAATCTAATTCCTGGTCAAGGCCCAGTGATAACTAAAGGTTCTTTCACTTGGCTAATCCCTGAACTCCTTCAGGATTATTCTTACTCCCACTATTTCCTTAGAACATGAGCTCTTTCTAAAATGGCTCTTCTTTCAAAGGATAACCGGGATGGCCAATGAAACGACATCGCTGATCAGTTTCAGGCTTGTCATGAGATTCAGACGAATGCTACATGATCCTGGACTTTCTATGTACTAGTGGGACGATCCCAGCTTTACATTTCAGACAGTGTCGGCATAACCTACTTAGTCTTAAGATACGGTCGGAATATGGTTTTTGCGGTCTGACTGGTTGAATATTTAATTCATTGAAATACTAATCAGAAATGTATCTTATACATTGAGGATCAAAACTATTTCGATCAATGCTCCATCGTCTTCCCTAAGACACATTATAACCATTAGTGTTCTTGGAAGAGGATAAACTGTGAAACATATTCTCAGTCTAGGTAGTCATCCAGGTTCTGTTGATCTTATACTTCCTTTGAAATCCTTGAACACTTCAAGGTTCCAATCAATCACTTATTCCGATAAGCGAAACCATATTTGTCAAACCATTTGGCAAATATCATGAAGCATAACTAATCGTGTTCTGTTCGAAGATTCGAGCAATACACAGTAACTTATGTGTCTGTTGCTCAAGATCTTAAGGTCTTTTACATCTTATGTAAATTTATGACTTTGTTAATATTGTTCAAGACATGCAATCATCACCTGACTCCAAGTCAACTGATTCCAAAATCCTATCCATTGGATCTTTGGGCGATTCCTTTCTTGCCACAATTAATTTTATTAAGCACTCAATTCATCATGTGACTCTAAGTCAAATGATTCTAAAGTCCTGTCCAACTGGACCTTTGGTTGAAGTGATTCTCATAAAATTCACTTTAACAATCATAAAGAACACAATTTACAAATCCAATCCCATTGGATGTATCAACATTCAAGTTATTACCATTTACGTCATCAACACATTCACACAACATTTCGAGGACAATTAAAACAACCATGTTTTTTAAAAAAAATATTTCATTAAACCAGAATTATCCTCAGAACAATGTACATTGCGAATCTATGTTAAATGTATCTATAAACCAATAACAAGAACAAATGTCTAGCTTAACTCAAAAACCGCACGAGCTCCAGATCCAATCTGAATATGCTCCTGTGCGACACCATCCCGCATCCTACAGAGTCCGTGCATACAGAGCAAATGTGAGAAACACATCCTGTATCAAGGAAATGAGGATCAGGTATTCTGAGTTCTAAGATATTTATGAGTTTACCAAACGGTTTGGCTTTGAAGCATTTTTCCAATCTTTCCGTGACTGTGTCCCACCTTGTGGATTCCCAGTATGAAACATCGAACAATCGGTCCAGACGATCTGGATTATTTCTTGATGCACCTTAATACTGGACTCAATCCTTAAGCAGCTGAATTAATGGAACCATGCTTCTCCATGAACGACTCATACAGAGTCGACATTGAATGCACTTCCACGATTATCTTATCCGGTTACCTTTTCTGTTCATCTGGATGAACAGATCAGCGAGTTGAGCTAATGCTTAACTCCCGATCCCAAAGGGAAACCAGTTTTATACTGTTCGCCTATGTATCCCTCAATCTCGGGAACACGCAAACTGGTGCTACTTTCTTCTAGCTTGCAACTTCAAGCTCTTTGAAGATCCTAGTTCGTTCCTTTTATTCAACCAGTTCCCGAAACCTTTCCTGAACTAGCTGTGCTAACTTATCAGACCCCAGGAATTCTAAATCCCTGCGGAACTCGGGGTTAATGATCAATAGCATAAGGCAACGAACTTTCTTGGACTCAATAGTCAAGGAGTCATGCTCATCACAAGCTGCAGTGTGATGCCATGTTTGGGAGCGGACACTCAGTCGGATATGGTTTGCCAGCAAAACTAAGAACTATTCTCTAATTGAAAAAACCATATCACATAGTTCAGGCCAGTCAGCCTTGCCATACTAAATAGGTGCTTTCTGAAGCTCTCAGAAATGGGTGAAGGAGGAGAAGGAGGAGAATGACACTTTCTTCAGACATATATAAAATTTGAATTTATTAGTTTAATTAATCCTTTTAAATAATTACCCAATATACATTATTTAACAAGGCTAGGATCCAAAATACCCCAACTATGCTGTGAAGAAGGATGCCGTAGTCACAACACAGTGGTCATTAAGGTAGATAACTTTTATCAATTTCAGTCTTATGAAATTCCTAGATCTGTGAGATTCATTGAACTGTTCAATGGCATGTTTAATCTCGGATATGCCCCACCGTTTGTGACTAGGATGCCGAGGATCACAAACCGGGTGTGAATAACCATGCAAATTAGCTTGGTACTCTCGGGGTCCATTATCATCTCAAATTGATGTGCCGGTTAACCACACACGCTCCATCAACAATGATAACACCCGAGAAACCCATTGCCACTCTTTATGAACCCCCATTGGTGTGCCGGTAACCCACACACGCTCCACCAACGTTTCATAAAGTGCAATGTGCAATTTCATGGGTTAGCATCAAATTCACATTTTTTTAAAGTAACTAGATTGGGAATTCTTGTACGGGTTCTAGTACTTTGATCATTATAGTTTTAATGATTAAGCGGTCCTATCAAAACTGTTCGGCTAACGACCCTCCACTGATCAGGCGAGCGGTGGGTGAGAGTGAACACCCATTAGACAGCCATTTTATAGGCAGTCTTCTTATACCCACTTTATAGACCAGCTTCGTGAATGAGGCCTACTAATGATTTGACTAACCAATTTATCTTATACATATAGTATTAACCTTTAATAATATATATAAGATGTATTTTAAATCTTTTAAAATATTCCTGGTTTATCTTTTAATTTCCTGAAATTTAACTATTAAATTTCAAATTAAATTAAACCTTTAATTTGATTTAATTTATCTTTTAATTAAACTATTAATTAAATTAATTAAATCTAGATATTTTAAACCTTTTAAAATATTTTAGGATTTATCCTTTAATTTTTCGAAATTTAACCATTAAATCAAAATTAAATTAAATCCCTTGAATTATCCTTTAATTAAACAATTAATTAAATTAATTCAAAAGTAGATAGGTTTTTCCAAATTAATCAAATCAATTTAAACCTATCTTAAACCCCTAATTATCAAAATCAAACAAACTGGGTTTAAGGTTATCCATTTAATTAACCAATTAAAGTTACCAAAAATAGAAAACCTCCTAAAACCCTAATCAGGAAAATCGAAAAAGAAGGGGGAGGGGCTAGGGTTTCAAAAACCCTAAACCCCAAAATCGAAATCAGGCCCAAAAGATTTATAAACAATAAACCCTAATTAGGAAAACTATTACAGCCATTCAAAAAGAAAACAACCAAATGCTCTGATACCACTGAAAGGTTTTCTGCAACCATGAACTAAATAACTTAAGTTCACATGCAACCTAGAAAAGATCTATGTTTTCTTACTTTGAACATGTAACTAATTCCTAAAGGCCAAACAAAAATTAACTAAAAGAATAAATCAGAAAAACTAACCTTTAGTTTTAATCTTGAAGCTAAGCAGCACAAGTGTCCTGCCTCAAATGAGATCACACCCAGGGAGCCAGAGGATGGATGAAAATTCGAGAGAGAATAATAGAAATGAGCAACTGATAATGAGGTCTAGGGTTCCCTATTTATAGGGAACCAAGTGGCAAAGCTAGAAACCCTAGCCGCATCCCATTTTCCGGATTATCTGTACGCGCGCCGCGACAATATCGTTTGCGCGCCGCGCGCCGCAATTCAACTATTGAATTCGTACGAATATGTACGCGCGACGCGGCCTTTACATTAGCGCGCCATGCGCCGCAATTCAACTATTGAATTTGTACGACTTTAATCCCTGACCTCCTGATTAATCTAATTAATGCCACAGAAATTAATTCAATTAATTTCTGATTAATTATTAATCAATCAACATAGTTTCTAATTAATATATTATCACTTTAATATATTAACAAACCATATCTTTTATTTCTATTGATTTATTAATCCCATAATAAACCAACATTTCTCTCTACCGAACTTTCTACCAAACCTCCAGCTATGAGGGCAACCCAAATGGACTTTGCTTCTATTTAATAGGTAAATATAAATTATTAGTCATGGCTTAGACACCTAATCCAACAATCCCGTCCTCATCGGAGTCACGCCGCGAATTTGGAAAATATATCACTTAGGATGGTGAAAAGATTGCATCTACTGTAGATATTTTGAATTTCGGTATTAAGAACGTGAGTTGTCCTTTCAGTTCCTGCTGTAAGATGCTATATAAACGGGTATGTATAATCATTTGTATCTAAGATCTTTTCAGTCTCATTCTTTCCTACTACTAGTTTATTCTTATATAATCTCAGATTTCCAATCGAGGCATGGAAAACAGATCTCATATGGAAAACTTGTCAGACGCTGAGCGGAATTTCCTAAGGGAAGAGGGTACCTCCCTATCGTTTAATCAGATACCTCTACTGGAGTCTGGTAATTATAATATCCTTAACTGCTTTTATTTCTTATTCATTTCTCTAGCGTTTTGATTTTGTTTTAAACTATGTGAGGTATAGATTTTCCAGATATATTACCGCTGGATCAGCTTCAAAATGATCCTGAAGTTCTTCCTCCGATGAGTATTATCTCAGAAGATCCAGGACCTTCATCTTTGGGCTTTGCTTATGAGCAATCTCAAAACTTACTTCTAGGTCGAATTTTAGTACTTTTATGTCAGTTTGGTTTTTATCTTCTAACATTTTTTTTAAAGATCCATTTATGGACGAGTACATAACGAACAGTGGGATTATCCCCATGAATCAAGGATTCATGGCTGGCATGCAGAATGATGATCAACTACAGGTGATTCATAACGACAGTGTTGGATTGAATCCCGAGTTTGAGGGAGGTTTTCAATACCAGGATCACCTTCATATGATTCAAAGGAATCTGGAGGGGTTTCAAAACCCTGGGTTCATAGCTGAAAATCAACAGTTACTGCCGACGGCAGATTCTAATGTTATTGCACCAAATTTTATCTTTGGTTTAATCAATCAGGATCATGCTCAAATGATCCAGAATGACAATAGTACAACTGGATTTGATTCTTTGAATCCAAGAGCCACAGTAATTGGCAGTGGAAGTGGTTCTAGACAGCCATTAAGTAAGGAAGCAATAGCTCAGCACTTTAACAAGCCACTTATGCAAGCTGCAAGGGAACTCAACGTTGGATCAACACAGTTGAAGCAACGCTGTAGGAAGTTAGGCATCAAAAGTTGGCCTCGACGAAAGATTAAGAGTCTACAAACTCTTATTAACCATACTCAGGTTAAGAATTGTATTTCTTTTCCCCAATTTTAATACCATGAGATTGTAATGACTGAAAGTATTTATGCAACAGGAATTGAATAATAATCCTAGTAAAGCAGACGTAATACTTGGTCTAGAGAACGAGAAAATAGCAATAATTGAGGGTTCAAGTTCGGAGATAACTGATACCACAAAGAGATTGAGGCAAGCTGCCTTTAAGGCTGTTTACAAGAAAAGAAAGGTTCAGAAGAGGGAGGAAGCTTCATCAGGGACCCATACACAGCAGCAATCTCTGCCTTCTGTTTCTGCGATGAGTGGTTTTAACCATGATTTTCTCAAGATCTTAAGTGAAGAGAACCCAGAACACTTGGCAGGTGACATAGCCCGCCTTCGGCTTTCAGATTGAATTTCAACCTATATTAGTTTAATGGAACTATTGGTAGGAATGATAGTAGGTTTTCGATAATAGTTATTGGTCAGGTATTATTGAATTGCCAGATCTACTATGTAAGGATAGGGGTATAAGAGGTACATAAAGTGTCTAGATGTATGGTTATATAGTATTATAAAATACTCCTATAGTATTTTAGCTTTATATTTTGTTTTAGAGTTTCTTTGTATATGGTTCTTGGTAAGTTTTTAGACTTGTTGTTCACTACGACTATTTCTAAGTACATGTTAGTCATACCTTGGACAAATACAGTTGATCAGGCTCTATTTGTCCTAGGTATGATTACATAACTACCTAGGCCTACTCGTAGTGTTCAACTCATCTTATTACTCTTGTATTGTTCTGGTTATGACACTGTTCTAGTATGTATGTACTTGTACGTATACTTTATAAAAATATCATTGTATTTTAAATTATACTTTGTACCGATTGTTTTAGAGAGTTTTAGTCCTATTGTATTTATAGTTGTATATCTTAAATGGATTGATATACTTAGTTCATTATAAACAATGCTCTGATACCAATCTTTCACATCCCCAAACCACGATGGCGGAAACGTCTGAGGGTGGATGACTTCATGAACAGTATCACAACAACATTTGTACAATAGTGATCAAAGCAAACACATCCATCATATACATAATTGTAAATGTTACAAGAGTTCAAAAGATTGTATGTTTTAAATACAATTACGATATGATATCAAAATACATAGTATGACGCCATAGTGACCCATCGTCAAAGGTTGTAGTTACCTTATCAATTTCCTGAGAATACAAGTAGTTTGAAAGAGTGTCAACATTACGTTGGTGAGTTCATAAGGTTTTTGTATGAGAAAATCCATAATCCTTTTTCCTTGTAAAAAGATAGTATTGGAAACCAGAAAATCCAATATTTTCTTATAAATGAGCCGTAGTCTTAAAACCCAAAGACCGTAAATGTATAAGTATTTCTATACTTGAAAATAGTATTACGTAGTTTTATTGTTGTATGAAACCGTGTAAATAGATGTTTACTTGTAGACTAATCGTAGACTTAATTCCATAAAACTAGTATATATAAGTAAATCGTACTTATATTTATACCTTTTATAAAACATAGTTTTAATTCCCATAGAACCAGTGTATATAAGTAAAACCATACTTATATTTGTAACTTGTAAAAATGTAGTTTTAATACCATAAAACTTGTATAAGGAATCTCTTTCCTTGTAAAATGTAGTATTGTACTCCAAGAAAATCCAATATTTTCTTATGAATGTATCCAAGTCTTAAAAATCCAAAGACTAAAATGTATAGCGTAGTTTGTAGTATAAAACCTTTGAAAATGTATATTTCCACGTAAACAATTTATAAAGTTGATTTCCCATGCGAGACGTCCTATAACCATACTGTGACCATGTAGGCCTGCTTCGACGTTCTTCAGGCGTCGGACTGTTATGACATTTGTCACCTCAGACCCGTCGGTCTAGCTGTAGCTAGCAGCTCAGGTGCGGGGTTGTCAATCCCGTATAGATCTATACACAAATATCACGTTCTCTTACCGAGACTCTGGTTATAAATTTCAGGACTTATAGTATGTACTTAAATAAGCACTGTGAAGACCCGTCTCACAAAAATGTATGTATCAATCAACTTGTTTACGTAAAGTTTGTATATGAAAAACCCTTGTATTTGCCCATTATCATTTTTCCCATGATAATATAGTAATATATAATAATTATATATTTTTATATAATTATTTTGTCTTCTTCAAAATGTCATAGTAACCTTGTGTCCATAAACTATTCCTATAATAGTCTATTTTTAGTATTCCGTCGTAAAAAGCGTATATTTACAAATATATGTGAAATAACTTATTTAGATGGTTATAAAGAATTTCTTTTAAGATATATTATCCACAATAGTGGTGTAATAAATTGGTTATACCCATTATTAATTCCAATATAATATTTCATGACTATCAAATAAAGAACGGCCAGGTAGAGGATCAAATGGGGAGGCAGGACCCTTTCAGCGTATAAGCCTTTCGGAAATCCAACAACCTAGCCCAAATGATCGGCCTAGACACCGTCCTCGTAAGTAGATCATTCGATATTATTTTTGGAATTATAATTGAATTGTTTAATGATGTTTACAAAATTCGTATTTTGTTTACTATTGTTATAAATGAGTATAAATAACTATTTTTATAGTATAACTTGTATTCTCCCCCTTAAAAACTTGAATAAAGATAAAAAGAAGGGGTATGAACTCACCTTAATGTCGATGATGATCTTATCACCAATTGTTGTTAGATCGCCCGACTCTTACTGCTTCTAACTCGAACCCTCTTTTTCTATCTTTCTACTATATTTTCAAGCTATATCTCTACAACTCTCTCGATATGTGTATATAGCTTGTATTGGTGTGGTTTAATTATGAGAATTTGAGTCCTATTTATAGTAGATTTATTTTCGTATAGCAGCCCTCAAGATACAGGTATTTGACTCTTATAGCTTTTAGAAATTGTTTATGACAAAACATACCATTAAAATACTCTTTAAATAGATTAATAGTTTTTATATAAAAAGAATGATTTTTGTTTATAAAACTATAATCTACAAAAATCGTAGTTTAATAATATCAACTTTTTAACTAAAAAGCTTTAACGAATTAACGTAAGGGTATTAATTGTATGTTTAATGAAAATATAGGGTTTAAATGTAAATACAATTTCATTTTAAAGAAAAAGAAAATATTAAATATAAAACTGATATCAATAATATTAAATTTTGACGTCAGGTTGTTCGTATCGACGATACGGTTTTGACGGTAAATTTTTCGTTTTATAAAAAATCATAATATTTTTGATAAACTTAACAATACGTATTGAATACGTAGTGTTCGAAATGAAAATACGAATTCTTTGGAGGTAAAATATATAAATATGAATAAATAATCAAGTGGGGCCCACTTTAATAAAATTATATAAAAAAATAAAGAATACAAGTTTCAAAGTCTTCCCACCCTTTTTGAAGAAGACTTTGAAATTTTGTTGTTTTTTTTTTACTGAACACTATTCACGTCGAATTACTGTTCACGTCGGACACTATTCACGATGTAATTTTCTTTTTCATTTATACCAAAAAAATCTAACTTAATTGCGTTTGTTCGTATAATTGACTTGAATTAACATACTTAGTATTATAATATCAAATAATACATCGTAGAGATTATGAAATTTACATTTCAATATATTGACCTAACGTACGCTCTGGTTGACTTGAGTTGACTTTCGTTGACTAATTTGACAGTTGTTACATAGAAAAATAAAACTTTTTATGGATAAAATTTTTAAGTACCTAGACTTCAAAAACCCTTTCATGAAGATAGTATGGCCTCATCTAGTTTACTTAAAAAAAATTAATAATTTTTTGAATTTAGATGAATTCTATTTAAATTTACAAAGGATAGGATATGTATTTTTTAGGGGTTTTTTGAATTTAGATTGTGATATCCGGAAATCATAAACCTGATTTATTGGGATTTATTTTGAATTTAGATTGAATTAAACTTAGAGTGTCATGTGGAATAAATGCCTTAAAAGGATGCCACGTGGCACTAAAGTGCTTTGTTTATATGTATACTAGGCTAATACCCGCGCGTTGCGCATGAACAAAATTATGTAGTTAAAATAATAACAAATGTGTTTTGTTAAAAAATATCTAAGTCATTATCATCAACTATGAAATAACAATTTTATATAAGAAATCAAAAGGTCGATATATCATCAATATATTATCTTATATCAAGACATTCGTTCTAAAAACATCAGAAAATAAATACATAAATTTGTTAATTTATATTATACTAAATAAACAATATGAAAATTTCATCGGATGATGGTCAAAATAAAAAAGGAATTCATAGTATAATTGGAATCTTTATTGTGAAATTTTTAGACTTATTGGTAATAAACTAACATAAGAAAAAGTTTTTAGTTACAAAGAATTATTTTTAGTTAATTATATCGAAATATTTCTTTTAATGTCAAAGTTCCTCAAATTTCATATGAAAGTTATTAACTATTACATCTCAACAGACTTTATAATTTATGTTACACAATTGTTACTTATAATAGTTATTATTACTATTCTTTAACATTATGTCTTAATAGATGAGAAAATGATAATTTGATTTGTAAAATAATAAGAGTTGTTATGAAAGTATATATTATAACATTAAAGATTACAAAGATAACTTGGTTTAATATTTCTAATTTAACAGCTCGTAAATTAAAATAAGTAAAAATTGTTAATAAACATTAACATTAAAGATGAATGAACTACCTAAAATGAGTAAAAAATTTGTTAACTCTAACGAATTATTATTTATATTTCTACATGAAAACCTACGTGAGTAGCAAAGGGAAAACTTTATTTAACCAATTAGTATTATTAATCTTCATAGTTTAAATTATTGGTCATGTATCTCATTTAATTGATAGTTTTATGGAGCATTTTAAGCTATGTTAAACATCGTTTCCATCCTAAATAAACCTTGATTTTCATTTTTCTTTATTCAAAACTAATTTCATCATTAATAACCTCATGCGGTGTTTAGTTAAAACGTCTAACAATTTTATTGTTCTTTTTGTTTTCCAATAAGGAATATGATTAAAACATTATAATTGTTTCATTTCTTGATTGTCGAAGGAATATCGCAATCTAAATAATAACAAATAGTATAAAAATAAATATTACGTCTTTTAATAGCATGATACCATCGAAATATCTATTATAACATATTCATTCGAAAAATATACCAAACACTCATATATCATACACAAAATTCGTAGAAACAAACAAATAACAAAAAGTATGAAAAATTAATAACATAGAAGCATTGAAACATCTCTTATAACATTTATATTCATAAACCACATCAAACCCTCCATAATCATAAAAAATTTGTATAAACAATTTCATTGATTTTATATATCACAATCTTACGAATAAACTATAGAAAATTTAAATACTACAACTTTAAATAACATAAAAGTACCAAAATAACTATTATAATGTTTGTATTAAAAATACATCAAACACTCCTAAATAATACAAAAAATATAAAAACAATTTCAAAAATATAGAAAAATCAACATGCGGTTGGTGTATTTTTCTAATTTCTTCTAGTCTTCATATTTTAACACAAACACTTGAAAGACATGAATGTTTTTATGAGAAAATTCTACTTATATAGCAACATGTATAAATGAGACGAATATAAAAAGTTATTAGTAAAGGCTATTAATTTAAGAAATATGAAGAGTCATTTAGGTTTCAAATTAACCAATTAATACATAAATGCAATTATTATTTTTTAATAAATAGAAAACTACATCTTTTGAGAATTTTCATTATTAGAAAAAACAGTTTTGGTCAATTTTTTTGTTAATTTCATATTTCAGTTTAGATTTTTCATTGAACATTATGTTATATTTTTTAATCATTTATAAAGTAGCATTTCACAAAATTTTCCAAGGTTATTTGATATTTTGTTTTCGTTTTGAATGAAAAAATAAGTATATTAGACTGATAACTATATACTGATAGAATTAAAATGATAATATTTACAACCAACCTAAAGTAATAAATTAAATATATTATGTTTAAAATCATAGAAATAATATTGAAAATATAATTATAAATGAGTTTAGTGTGTAATTAAGAGAAAAAATGAAACGTTTTGTAAGTTTTAAATGATTGTGGTTGAAGTATTAAAAGAAATTTAGAAAATCAATGGAAATATGAAAAGACATAGGAGTTTCAAATGAATGTGGTGCTTTGAAATATGCCTCTATTATAATTAATATATATATATATATATATATATATATATATATATATATATATATATATATATATATATATATATATATATATATACTAGTTGTAAAACCCGTGTATTACACGAGATGATACAAAAAAATATTAATTAACAATATATAAACATTAATAATTTTACATAAGAAATTTGTTTATGTATAGTGACATCTTGCTTTTGATTTTTACTATTACGACATTGTATTTTGATAAATATAATTGATTATAAGAATGTCACCGGTACTAAAATCAAATTTACTATTATGATTGGAATCGTTCTTCAAAATATTATGACGTCAATTGTCTCTCTATTGTCTCCTAAATCATTCTACATATTAAAAAATAATATGATATTAAAAAACAATTAATTTTGAAATTGAATGATAACAATTAATTTTGAAATTGAATGATAATCAAACCGATCATTAAGGAGTTAGAAACGTTTCAAACCAATTAGTTTTTTTTAAATTTAAAATTATGAGAAAATGACATGTGGCAAATTCAATGAGAAGATGACATGTGTCTTTGAGTTACTTATTTATTAGGATAGGATATATATATATATATATATATATATATATATATATATATATATATATATATATATATATATATATATATATATATATATATATATATATATATATATATATATATATATATGTATATAATGCTCAATGCTCGGTTTCATTAACCCGCAACACACTTATTTTTCACTAACTGGTGGCTCACGGAATGGTGGCATTGTCGATACCGATAGTATTGTCAACTATCTACTGTCCGAACTTGCTCCACTCCGCCCACCCTAATATAGGTCAAGGGACCAAACATATTCTCAATAAGAATAAAGAGGATATATAAGGTAAAAAATGGCAATTCTACCCTCATGTGTATCGCACATGGGGAGAGTCAACATGGAGAGGGAAATGTTGTTAACAATAAGCCCTAGCCCCTAAGGGACCGAGAGTGAAAAAAAATACGAAGTATATATTATAAGTGCAACAAATGAAATATATGGACCAAACCATCAACTCTTTAAAAATCACAGAGAACATTTATGTGATTTACTCTATTTGCTATGAAATATTTTAATTTCTTTTTGTACTTGCAGTACTTTATTTTTTTATTATAAACTTCTAATTAAATAGTTAAAAAGCACTGTTCGTTCGTAGTATCTATGTAACGTATCAAGTAACAGATGAAATCTATCCTATTAGAATTGAAATTTTTATTATATATTGTTTGTGTGAAAAATAGTTTTACGTAAGCATTAGTTTGGAAGTGCAATATTTGAATCTTGAATAGTTGAATGTCATGTGAAATTTTGCACTTCACTGGTAGAGTCTTTATCTCAAGGACTAAATCAAATAATTGTATGTATAAACAATTAAGAGGCAAGTTGAACCATTAAAGACAAAAATATACACCAACTTTCCCATCAATTAGTTTTATGACCAACATGGAAACTGAATCAAAATATCTCTTGATGTTTTGTCTAACCTTAAATCCGGTTTAACGATTTTTACTTTTTCACCAATAGATAGAGGTGTGAGGTGTCATAAAACACCAAAACTATTATAATCCATCCAAACCGATTAAGGTTTCGGTTTTTACATTATTTGGTCCGGTTAATCGAATAAATATAACTGTATTCTGTTTGGGTTGGGTTAATTTTTTTTGCTAATTCAGGTTAATCGGATATCTCAAATGAGGTTATTAGATAGAAATCTTTAAAATTTTGTTCTTACAAGCTGATTCATTGATTCTTTAAGGCCAATTTTGCATTGATTCTTTTAGCGTTGTTCTATCAAATCGTATTTATCTAAACGATTTGTAGTCACACTTTTTTTTTTTTTTTTTTTTTTTAGCTTTTCTTCACTATTTCAATCATGGTTTGATTTTGTATTAACGTTTTAATGTATCACGTTTTACAAATTTTAGATACAAAACGGTCTGTATTTATTTTTTATTTTTTCAATTTCGTTATGTTTCTATGCATTTGATTTGTAAAAAATGAGTTATTTTGTATTATATATTTTCAAGGTTATAGAATCTGGAAATAAAATTATGTTTCTTATAAATAGTCGTCTATGATTGATAAAAAATAAACAACATAATTCCTAGTTTACGCATGAAAAATATCTGACCTAAAAACACATGGTTCCTATTAAGTTTACCAAGTAAACCGAACTAAATAACCCAAAATTGTTTAAATCGAACATTATTAGGTTTGGTTACAATTAATTTCGAATCGTTAAAAAACAAGTTACTCGTACTGACTAAACCTAAAGCCGATTAAACTGGTCGAATAACACTCTTATCATCAAAGCAAACATATCGGAAAATTGGACGTTGTTGAATGTCAATAAATTCGATCATAGTGATCAAATTGTTCATCGACACATGCCAATCAATAGAATCTAATCACACACTACAAACAAAAATTATCTTATCGTCTCCTACCAGGCAACCACAGTTTATAACATCAATGTTTCTTTTTGTACACAATGTTATGTCATAGCCTTTTTGAATGTTGTAGATGGAAAGAGGATAGAGGTCATTCAAATTGGTCATTATGTTTCTCCAATCTTGTCATATAGATACAAGTTGCCTAGCCAAGTGACAACTTAACTTAAATAGAGACAAGTTCTAACCCCACACACACCATCAATTTCAAGTCAAGACTATTTATTTTTTTCAACCATTTTTCTTATTTATTGTTATAAATATATTTTTATATTACAAATTATACGGTAAGTAGTGAACTTTAATAGAACAATAATGAAATAATCCGGTTATAATTACTATAATTCTTTTTAAAATATCTTTAAACTTATAAATAATTTATTATTATTATAAATATAGTGGTTGAATAAGCAAAAGAAATCATATGACAAATATATAATGCTTTAAAAAGTGAATCAGAAACCACAAGAGGTGAGGTTTTGGTTTTTGGGTTAGAAAAACTTTGTAGGACCCATGAAGGGCACATGGCCCAAACATGTCTTGGGACTATTAAGACAAGATTAGGGGGGGAGTTGCCCTTGTGTGGGGTACTCATTGTTTGGGTGAACCAAAGCATATTTCCCCACCAAAGGCACAAGAAGAGCCCTCAAATAGACAGCGTTGTTCCCATGTGCATAAATTTAAGAGCAACATTCCAAAATAACAACCCTCTTTGTACCATCCTCTCTCCCTAAAGCAATCTTTTTATGATGGCAACTCGAATTTAAATGTCATACAAACATTGCGCATTTGTAGATTTATGTAAATATTTAGATTTGAAGATAAACCCATGGGAATTTTTTAGAAGGAGGTGAGAAAAATACTATATACAAGAAAAAACAGATGCTAAAAATATATATAGAATATGTGACACTATTATGTAGCAAACGAAAACTCCAACAAACCTTGGCCCTACAAGTCTTTTTCCCATTTAAACTTTAAAGTTTCACCATACCATGAACATATATCATTTACTATAATAACATGGTGGGAACAAGGATGATGACATCAACTATGAATAGAGAGATGATATGGTTTTACTCTTGATTTCACATGAATATCCACATTTGGATCTAAGAATATATTACTATCTTGTCATTTATTGAAGTTGGACCTTTGTAGACATCGAATAATGATATTTGAACTATTCTTATGGATTTTGTATGTTTAGATCACCACATGTCAGCTTTAACTTTAGAATTATCATGCATCTGATTAAGAGTAATCGGTCAAGGGATTACATGTGTAACATGTGTGGCAAAATATTTTCTTATGATATTATCTGTGACAAAATATTTTCGTATTACATATTTGATATTTCAAACATGAAAATTGCATATTTGATTGTAACTTTATGAAAATCTTCATATCTAGGTGTTAACAGGTCAAGAGATTACATGTGTAACTAACATTCCTCATATGTCATTATCGATAAATATTTGACAAAGATTGTTTGAAAGGCAAAAAATGTGGTGGTTAAATGTTACATTCCAAACATTTTCTTTCACTCTTTATTAGACGGCTGCCCTTTTGTTTTCTTTTGTTTTGTAGGTGGATAAATGAAGTGAAAACAAGACTTCACTTTTTAATGTTACAATTAAATGAATTGGCTCTCATTTTTCTCTTTCCTATTCTCACATTATTAATTTACAAAGATACTCCGGAAATGACATTAGATTTACATCAACATGTAAACTCATTATCATGCAAAAAATAATTGTAACACATGTATTATTATCTAAATAAAAGAAACACGATTATTAGTAAATAGATCATAGTTAATGTAGTTCATTTTCCTTGGTCAATTCAAAACCGGATGCTATAGAGCTACTATTAATTGTTTTTCTAGAACAAATAAATTCTTTTTATAAAAATTTCTGGCAAACTGCACATACAAAATTTATTTCTCATTCTTTTGTTTTAGTAAAATATAAGGTGGAAACAGAATAACCGGTAACCGAATAAGCAATAAATCGAGGACCAGAACCGAACTGAACTCCCCCTATTCGGTTCTAGCCGGTTCCGGTTTCACTTCGGTTTTTTAGGGCCTGTTTGTTTACCACTTATTTGTGTTATTAAGAGGCAAACTCTTAATGAGATAGATTAAGAAGGTTTGTTTACCTCTTAAATTTTACCTCTTAATTATAAAAGAAGCTCTTATTGGGTCAGATCTCAACCCATGTCTGATAAAAAAAACACGGGTATTCCTCTATTACCCTAACTCATCCCGCCTCCCTTTCTCTTTCTCTTTTACGAGCTTGCCTCACGTCTCCTCCCCCTTCTCTCTTCCGATCTCAACTCTACGCTGGACCTCCTCTCGCCTCCATGTCATGACCGCCGGCGACCTCCTCTCATCTCGATTTCCTGACCGTCGAACCTCATTTCGCCTCTTCTGCTATGATGTTGTTTCTCCGGCTTCCGTCGTCGACTTTCGCTGTGTCCTCCTCCTTCCCCTCTTACGATCGGGAAAGTCAACTCTTGTTGTCTCTCCGACTTCCGTCGCGGCCCTATTGCAGTGGGAGGGTACATTGAGTTCATTGGGTCACAAAAAAGGACTGTTGCAGCCTCCATCGCACCCACAGTCATCAACGATTCTTTTGGTTGGGTTACTCTTTTGCTGAAAAGTTGATCTATGATTGTTATTGCTGAAAATTTGATCTGTGATTTCTTGTAACAATGGATATGTTGCAAAGTGAATTTGTAACTGGAAATTTAACTATGGTGTGATAGTACTTTGATTTGTTTGTTGTACGATTTCTTCTTGTTGTTCTTGCTGAGACTTTTCAATTTTTTTATGATTGTTTGAAAGTGATTTTGTAATTATACCATGTTGTTTTATGATTTGCACATGAAAATGTATGAAATCAGAACTCAAAACCTTTGTGAACATTTCTGCTAATTTTGATGTTATCGAAGAAAATAGTTCACAAAGGCAAAATGGTTATATTTATATTCAACACAACGATTAAGAGGTTCTAATCAAACAACATGTTACAAATTCAGATCTTAAAAATTCAGACCCTCTTAAAAGTTCAAACCTCTTTTCAATTCAGATCTTAAAAATCAAGATTCTGCCAAACAGGGCCTTAGTCTAAATGCTTGTCCTTAATCTTGGAATCAGACCAGACCGGAATAACCGGTAACCGAATAAACAATAAATCAAAGACCGGAACCGGACCGAACTTTCCTTATCCGGTTCTAACTAGTTCCGGCTTTGGTTCGGTTTTTTGGTCAAAACGTTGACCCCTAATGATGTCATATAGCATATGTATATGGAGTTAGAAAGTATCAACTGTGTCAATTCAGTTTCTTATGCGCCGCTTTTCAGGAATAATTATTGCATCAACCGCTTTTTTTTCTGGCAACCATCCTCATGGTATCCCAAACCATCAATGTCTATATTTAAAGCCATTCTTACTATTTGTTTTCTTTTTCTTCCTCTTCACTTTCTCTCTTAACTCTGCATGATTGCTTTTACGATTACTCCATCTCTATTGACTATTTTATGTTTTCTCGATCGCTCATTCACTAGGCACACCTCTTCTCTTTCTGACCCTTTCACCTCAACGCTTTCAAGGTATTGTAGAAAAGTACCACTTAATCGAGGAGGAGGACACTGTGATGCTGTTATGCACTCTTATCATCAACGACCCTCCTTATGGCAAAATAGGGTTTTATGCTTACTTTTCGAGGTGGGTCTTCATATTCCTCCTTCTACTTTCTTCATCCATGTTATCGAGTATTACAGGACACATTTGGCTCAACTGAAACTGAATGGTGTGTCAAAAGTTATATGTTTCAAACTTCCTTGTTATGCTTAAAATGTCAATCCAACTATCAACCTTTTTCGCTACTATTTCTGTATTTGTAAAAGCAGTAGATGGTTCACATTTCGTGCTCGGAAGCAAACATTGTTGATGGTTGTTGGACTTAATCAAGGGGTATAAAAATGAGTTCTTATGGGTTAATGTCCACTGATTTGCATTTCACAATAGTTTTCTTCTACGAGGTACGATAAAAGATTACCCTTATTGCGAGACCGTCGAAATGAAAGAGGTTATTTCTAAGACAACCCATTTACCAGTCATTGGGTAGAGGTTCCCCGAACCCCTGTTGTCTCTGCACGAGATGAGTCCATTCTATTGTCGCCTGGGTCAAGTCTCAACATTATTTATACAAGTTCCAATATGTTTTCCTAATTTGTAATATGAGACAAGTCTTGAGAATTTTTACTCCTCCATAATTTTCTTTTCCACAGGTAGTGAAAGGGTTCATTTTGTTCAAGTGGGCCATGATGTGTAATTATGGTAGAATAATAGTCAAGTTTATTCATTTTTTTAATTCATACCATGTACAACCCCACATGTAGTTCATAGTAATTACTACAACAATAACTCAATAGACCCATTAAGGAGTGTGATTAAAAGTTCAAAGACAAGCCAATGGAAAACAAAAACAAAAATGTTCTAAGGATAAATGGCAAATAGTTCCAAAAATCATAAATAAACTATTGATTACCTCTCGGAAGCGCTTCATTCAGTGAGTCGTTAGCTAGACTCTTCTAATATTTATGTTTCCTTCGGGTTCTTTTCCATAAAACTTGAAAGAGTTCCCGGAAATTGGTCTTCCAATACCCTCGAGATCTGGCCAACTTAGTTCTCTATGTTTAACATCAAGGCCTTTTTATTGCGGTCTCGGTAGACATCCCAATCCTCTTAACCAAATCCCCGGTTCCTCAATGCCTCTGGTCCGATGCTTGAGTGTACCTTTATATATATAAGTTGTAAAAATCGTTTGTCGGCAATTTGACAGTCGAGTAAGGTTAAAGAATTAATTGGAGACCCTAAATTATAAATGAATTTATTTAAAAATAAACAACAAAGTGTGATTCATTTTATTGTCACATACACGTTAAAAATTATACATTTGTTTCTTTTCATCCTTCAATTGTGATTTTTTTTCTCCAGTTTTCTTGATTTATTAGAGAGCATTTGTGTCGACGTTTAAAAATAAAACAAATAAAAAATAATAAAACAATAAAATAACCGTTGATACCGATTATTGGCTGCTAATGCTGGTATTTGATCGATATTGACTGAACAACGAAGTCTGACAAATTAGACATAATTGTAATCATTTGGAGACCGCCAAAAAGCTTAAGTTTCATAACAGCAAATTACCTATATACCACATTGATAGTACTTTGGGCTATGTAACTATATAAGTGATCAACACAAAATTGATGATAAAATAGACTCTTACATATAATTATTAGTACGTTACTGATAATAAAAATAGACTATATAATAACATTGAGCTATTAGGTCATCTGATGTGGATGAGATGCTGGGTGCGGGATCCGCACTTTTGCTAATCGTAGAAGATGTGGATGAGATGCTGGGTGCGGGATCCGCACTTTTGCTGATCGTAGAAGGGAATTTTATAGCACAGGATCGACAACTCATAAACAGAAACAATTTTTTTAATTAAATATATAAAAGGAAATAAATGGTGACCATTTATAGGAAGGATGAGAAAATAAGAAAAAATAATTTGATACTTATGTGACAAAAGAAAATAAGAAATAAAAGATGACTACCCTGAGTCTTAATACGTTATCATTAATTGTAAAATCGGCTTTTATAATTCTTTATGCATTATTGACCAAATGGTCCATCTAATTATATCTCTTTTAAAGTCTGACTTTACCTCCTAATTATTATTGTTTGTCTTTTTCTAAAATAGCTATAATTATTACATATGTATTTTAACTTTTTGCATATAATTTACAAATATGACTTTAGCCGTTAATTATTATTTATTTTTTCTAAAATAACTATAATTATTACATAATAGTTTTACTTTTCTTATAATCATTGTAAAATTATTATCTAATAATTATTAACTAATAATCATAAAGATTTTATATATAATTTTTATTTTATATATAAATTAATATAAATTAATATTATTTTATATATAATTATTTTTCTTATTCATCGTCTCAATTATTTGTTCGCGTTCGCTCATTTAGTATGTTTACGAACATTAACGAACGAACATGAATAACAAAAAAAAAGATTAATTATTAACCAACAACCAATATTAACGTTTTTGAGGATTAACTTGGCCGGAAGATTAATTATTAACCAACAACCAATATTTGTTCGCGTTCGCTCGTTCAGTAACTGTCCTGTCAATACGGCAAATATTGTGAATAAGGTGAAATCGTTATCGTTCATCTGGTGGAAGCATAGGGGAAAGAAGTCTAATCTGGATTGGAAAATTTGGTTACTTAATCCTTTTCTCTATTTGTAATTGTATGATTTGTTTTTGTTGGTTTGTCCTCCTATGCTTTTTCCCTCTTTAATTGTACTTTTGTTTTGCTCCGGCATCGCCTTGATGTCGGGTGCTTTTTAATTCATTCGCCGGTTCCAAAAAAAAGAAAGAATCTTGGCCGAAAGATGATACTTGCTTCAACAACAAAATAGGAATCCGTATATATAAATATTTTCTACATTAATTAGATATAAATATTTTTTCTACATTAATAATGTTTTGATTATTAATATAATAAAAATCATATGATATAATTAATGATATTAAATGGCTATAAATGATCGAGTGATAATAACGCATAAAAAACTATCGAAAAGCTGTAATATTTAAGAATAGATTTTTTATATCTAAAATAGTAAAAGTAAATATTAAATTTTAATAACGTTTATTTATTAAGCTATAATCAGTGTTGCAAAAGACGCTAGGCGCTCCCACGTCGGTGGACTAGCGAGTAGCGATTACTCGGCTAGGCGGGGAGTGTTCAGACGAGTACTCGGATAACATAAATTATAAAGAAACTAATTTTTGGTAAATTATATATATGACAAATATTATAAGTTCATTAGATTTATAACAAAATAGATGAATATCAATTAATTTAGAGATTTATTTTCATTTTTTTCAGTCAACAAACCGAGTATAAGGTTTGACCGAGGAATTTCCGAGGAATTCCGAGTAATAGCTAGTCCGATTTATTAAACCGATTCTTGAAAAATCGCCAAGGTAGTGCCGAGTCCGAGTAATCGGCCGAGTTGGCCGAGTTTTGCAACACTTGCTATAATTAATTTGAAGCATTTATTACATAGGATTTTTTTTTAATGACTTGATAGATTATATAATATAGTTAATGCCAATAATTAGTTTTATCAAAAAAGTAATAATTAAAAGAGTAAGAAAAATAAAAATAAGATATAATTAGTAGACCCTTAACCAAATGAAGCAACAAAGGCACACAAGGGATTAATAACCCATCGAATTCAAAAATGAACACAAAATATTTGGAAATTATTATATGAATTTCTTTGTTTACAATCCAACCCTCGGAAAGTGAAAAGAAAAGGCCATCAAAAGATTCAATTTCAAGATCCATGAAAAAAGAAACCACTCCTACTTAGAAAAGACAAGGGTATTATTGTCTTTAACAAAATATAAGAATAAGATCATAATATTATCATTCGTTGACCCTTATAATTCCAAATTTCCAATGGCGGCCCCTACGCCGTTGGCCTTGCCACCCAACCCACCCCCCCCCTCCTACACCCCACCCCCTCTCTCGATCTCTCTCCACACTTTCTCTCTCTAAACTTGTTGGTGGCATTAAAAAGGAGAACAAACCACTGTCAAGTACTAACAAACATAACCAAAGAAGAAGATAAGAGGCAGCTTCTCTCAAGCCCAAAAAAGCAGCTGCTTAATAGCTCTCAGAAAACACAGTTTTTTTAGAGAGAGAAAGGCAAAGAAAAGCAAAAATGGAAGACGATATGATGTTCTTGAAATGGTGGTTGAAAGTGGTGATGATTTTCTTGATAGTGATGGTGTTTGGTGTGAAGATTTTTGTGTTGCTATGGTGGAAGCCAAGAAAGATTGAAGAGCATTTTGCCAAACAAGGCATAAGAGGACCTTCTTATTGCTTCTTTATTGGAAATGCTAAAGAGCTTGTGAGTTTAATGGTGAAAGCTTCTTCTAAACCCATGCCTTTTTCTCACAATATCCTCCCAAGAGTCCTCTCTTTTTACCATCATTGGAAGAAAATCTACGGTATGTTCATATTCAATCTTCAATTCTCATGTTCGAATCTTGAAAAAGATTTTGAAATTGGGTCTTTTTCTTGGCTTTTCAAACGGGATTGGAACCCATGAAACCGAATGATCTTATTCAGTCAAAGGAGACATGGGTTCTTTAGTAGATGTTCCAAGTTCGAATCTTGGACATGTTTTAAAATTTGGATTTCTAAATGGGGTCGAGAATTGTCCATTACGGACATGGGTTCTTGAAATATTTCTGTCATCTAGTTTTTGATCATCTTGAAGCTATTTTCGCTTAAATGGACATGGGTTTTCTTCTTCAAATTTCATGAGGGCACCTATGCGTATGGGAATTTGGAAATGTCCTCATGTGATGATGTCTTTTATTGTTTTAAAAGATTAATTTTAAGTTTGTCCACTTTATAGCATTCATGACAACATATGGAGGTAGCTTTTTAGACCACCTCCTTAGCTTGGATGCATATATTCTTCATTCTATACTCTCTCTCTCTCTCTCTCTCTCTCTCTACACATGTATACGTATACATATATGTATATATGTAAAGAAAATGTTAATGAGATGGAGAATTATGTATTTATCAAATATAAAGATTATGAATTTTCTAAATCTTTGTATGTAAAGTCATGGAGTTATGATTATTTCCTTTTCTGTTCCCTTGATGTCCTTATAATTCTTTTAGATTTTTGTGGGAAGCTTGGCTTTTGATAATGAACTTGTTTCTGTTTGATAGTGGCATAGTCATTGAGTTGTCTTTTCTCTCTCTACTCTCTCTCTCTCTCTCTCTCTCTCTCTCTCTCTCTACGGGTACAAGTTCACAGCTCCATGAAATTAGTGGCTCATGTGTTGTTTCCTTCTCACCACCCTTTTTTGTTGAACTTGATGCTTACCACTTCTAGCTCTATGCCATTTACTATGATTGTGTAAAAAGGAAAATGAAAACAAATTCTTATTTCTAATAGTAAATTTGGATTACTTTTTGTAGGTCCAACTTTTTTAGTATGGTTTGGACCCACGGTTCGACTAACCGTAGCCGAACCGGACCTAATTCGAGAAATATTCAGCTCAAAATCGGAATTCTACGAGAAAAATGAAGCTCACCCTCTCATCAAACAACTTGAAGGTGATGGTCTCCTTAGCCTTAAAGGTGAAAAATGGGCTCTCCATAGAAAAATCATCACTCCCACCTTTCACATGGAGAATCTCAAAGTAAGCTAACTTTTACTTTTTCAATCATTAGATTATATGTTTTTACAAAAGTAGTTAACTTTTATTTATAATATTTTTCGATTACCGCAGTTGCTCATACCCATGGCCACGAGTAGTGTTGTGAGAATGTTGGAAAAATGGTTAGACATGTCGAATTCTGATGAAGTAGAGATTGAAGTGTCACAATGGTACCAAAATTTAACCGAGGAAACCGTCACAAGAACCGCATTTGGTAGTAGTTATGAAGATGGAAAACACATTTTTCAATTACAAGCTCAACAAATGGTCTTGGCTTCTGAAGCATTTCAAAAGGTCACAATTCCGGGTTATAGGTACATGTCACAATCTTTTTATCCTAGTTTTCTTGATATAAGAGACACAGGGTGTCATCCATTTTAGTACTTTTAACCACATTCCAAATATTATTATTTTACCCACTTTGTCACCTATTCTAGTACGGCTAACGAAATTTTATTTTATATTTTATTATTAAGGTTTTTACCCACGAAAAGGAATAGAGAATCTTGGAGATTAGAGAAGGAAATCAAGAAATCTTTGATGAGGGTAATTGAGAGGAGAAGAGAAATATGGGATAAAGAAGGAATGGAAAATGGGCCTAAAGATTTGCTTGGGCTTATGATCCAGGCGAGTACAAAAGAATCGGTGAGTTCCTCGCCGGCGACGGCACCCGCCATCACGGCACGTGACATTGCGGAGGAGTGTAAAAGCTTTTTTTTTGCCGGAGAACAAACGACATCCAACTTGCTGACGTGGACGACGGTCTTGCTAGCGATGCACCCACAGTGGCAAGTGATAGCACGTGACGAGGTGTTGAAGGTGTGCGGACCACGTGACATCCCCACCAAAGATGATGTTTCCAAGCTTAAGACGGTACACTCTCTCTCACACTAAAATCATGTTTTGTCTTCTAGCTGTGTTAAATGACCATTTTATCCCCACAAGAAAATTACCACTTTACCCTTTCTTGCTAATTGTTTTTAAAAGAAAAATCTCTTCACTTTTTTACTTATATGACATGATTCCATGTGCAGCTTACCATGATTCTCAATGAGTCCTTGAGGTTGTACCCTCCGATCGTCGCGTCAATTCGACGAGCAAAGGCGGATGTTCAATTGGGTGGATGTAAAGTACCGCGTGGGACCGAGCTTCTTATTCCAATCTTGGCCGTTCATCATGATCAAGCAATATGGGGGAATGATGCTAATGAATTCAACCCGTCACGGTTCTTAGATGGTGTAGCCCGAGCAGCTAAACATCCAGTATCTTTTATACCTTTTGGGATTGGTGTTCGTACGTGCATTGGACAAAATCTAGCAATGTTACAAGCAAAATTGACACTTGCGATCATATTACAAAGATTCTCCTTTCGACTGTCCCCCAAGTATCAACATGCACCAACGGTTTTGATGCTACTCTACCCACAATATGGTGCACCGATTATCTTTAAATCTCTATCGTCCAATTCAAGCATCGAAGAAAATCAAGGGTTGTAAATTGTCCTTACTATACTAGTCATATGTGTGTGAGTGAATCATATGCTTTCTAGTGCCCAAAGCCCACAAAAATTACCAAAAAGAAAGAATTTATCAGATGCAATCATCGTATTGTCTTGTTTTACCGATACGGTTCAGTAAACCAGTTAAATTGTTAAATAATGGCAGTCTTGATTGGTTTGGTGATCCAAAACCAACATGCCATTTATAAACGATTTTAACTGGTTTCTGTATTAGATCGGTAATATCATATAATACGGGGATTGAGTTTTTTTTATTTTCTTGAATTAGGTAAAAAAAAAAAAAAAGGAAACAAAGGTTTAGGAAGCCTTTTTTGCAAATTAACTTGCATAAAGTTAGAAGATGAGGCAAGTAAGATTATGTTTTCGTTCATTCCTCCCCATTTGTTCACTAAAATAGCAATACTAACCCCCCCTAAGTTTAAAAAATGCCAAGTATTTGCCAAAAAAAGGTTTGGATTTTGGGCATGTAACTTTTTATCCTTAGCTAGTTAGACATCTCTCTCCCCATGTGTATGTAGTGTACATTTTGCTCAATTCTAACAACAATTTTGTATATACATGGTTATGTCTTCATCGTTTGCTTTTTATGTATAATTGAGTAAAAAATGTTTTGATTACTGATACTGATGAAAAATATGATATGACAATTAATTATTATACTTCTATCCATCGTCTTTGTCTTTTGTTTTATGCTAAGAACAACACTTTCATGTAAAGTTTAAATGGCACACCCGTATGTATATGCGTGTGTGTGTGTGTGTATATATATATATATATATATATATATATATATATATATATATATATATATATATATATATATACTTTCTTGGGCAATCAAGGAGTAAGTTTGATGAATCATCAAGTTTTTGGTTTTTTTTCTACCAAAAGATTAGATCAATGGATCGAAAATGATCGAAAAATTAGGAATAGAAAGTGTATGGTTTCTATAATATAATAATTAAAAGCAAAAAAATTGTGATTGCAATATCCATATTTTTGGCCAATTTTCATTACTTTCAAATATGGGTGAGGTGTCAAAAGGAAACACTGGAAACAACATAATTGCAAAAATTAATCTATATTATATTAGAGATTTACGAGAATTTAAGATATTTTGTGTGATAAATAAGAAATCATAAAAATTAATGGAGATTTTTTTTTTTTACATATGCATAAACATGAAGTGGAATGTTGTCTCATGATATGAATTCTAGACACAACAGCCAGGCACACAAAATAGAAGGATGAGTAGATACAAATAGAAAGACAAATACATAGAGAAAAAGTGGATTCATGCATCACACAAGAGAAAGCAAATACCATCAACAGGTCTCACGAAATTTATACATGCCAGCACGTAAGCAAGTATGGATACGAAAAATATAATTGAATAAGTCATGTATAAAGGGTCTAGGCTACTTTAGTATTTTAAATAATAAGCCTTCAAACTCTCCTATTTAAGGTCAAGTCCTCCAAAAGAATAAAATCATTTATGTCATACATCACGCTATATTCCAACTTCTTTCTTGGTTGCCCTCTTTTCCTCGTATTATCAACCATGATCATCTACTCGACCCTCCTAATCATCGCTATCGGAAGCCTCCTTTGTACTAGTGTACTTGTAAAAGGTCTAATTGTATTTTGTATATTATATTCTTTGTAGCCTAGCCCATATATTGTATGTTCATTGTGTGTGTATATGTATGTGTGTGTGTGTGTATATATATATATATATATATATATATATATATATATATATATATATATATATATATATATATATATATATGTGTGTGTGTGTGTGTGTGTGTATGTGTGTGGAATGAGAGTTGGTTTAGTTAATGGAAAAATACATGTGATCACATGGTATCAGAGTTGTAACCAATTCTTCCTTCCGTGGATATATGGAGCGATTAGTAACATGGAGATTAACGATCACATGGTATCAGTGTGGAATGAGAGTTGGTTTACTCTAAATCTTTTCTAAGACAACAAAGACACTCGAGCCATGAAAGTCGACAATCACCTTCGTAACATGGAGATTAACGATACCACCATCACCAAGTATTGTGAAAAGATAAAAGTCGTCTAGAACCTTTTAGCCAATATCAATAAATCTATCACGTGAAAGAATTTGATAACCTACATGAATGGCCTTGGCAAAAAAAAAAAGAAACACGATGACGTCGTCCAGATCATAGGCAACAAGTCACCCATGCGGTCAATTATGCAAGCTCAGTCAATAATACCGCTTGAAGAAACTCGTACGGGTTGTTCTCGCCCTACTATAACCACTCATCGTGACAACAGACTCTTCATGCATGCTTAGGTAATCAAACCCAAAACTACAACTAATCTTACGTGGAGTGCAACAATGGTCACCCTCAGACAATCACCAAGGAAACTGTCACTCATCGCCAATATAGTGATTAATGCCTAAAACTGATTGATAGCTGGATGGATTTCTCCTATTGTAGGCATATTGGGTCGCCTCTTGTGAACTTAACACAACCTCCTCCATATACCCAACAAGTGCGGTCGAATAGCTGGCTCGCCTACCCTCCTCAGCCTCCTTCGACATGGGTCGAGCAATGCCCTAGCTATAATGACCTGAATCTTACACCGTGCATATACATAGAAATTTGAGATCAGCAGAATATTGTCCCATTTTTTTGTTAAAAATATACATAGTTCAATGTACAATCGGGTGTCAAAACAGATATGTGAGTCACGACAAGCATCCATTCGAGTGCAGTGTCTATAAAAGGTCTACTAGTGTGGTTCTAACTCTTACTAGGTCGGGTCTCCAATACATATATACATGCCACAAACCAAACACACAATAAAGAGACCAGACATATGTCTCCTGAGTAAACCATACAATCATACACTTGCATTTATGGGATATATTTTCCCATAATCTACCATTCGTTCACGTTTTAAACGCATGAGGTGCACGTTCCTCATTTCAATTTCACTATTAGTACTCTATAATGGTGGAGTATATATATATATATATATATATATATATATATATATATATATATATATATATATATATATATATATATATATATATATATATATATATATATATATATATATATATATATACTCCGGGCCATTTCGATTCTTCCTTAAATTTTGGGATGCACATTCCCTAATCAACCATACAGCCATACGCTTGCATTTATGGGAAATATTTTACCATAATCTACCAATCGTTCACGTTTTACAAGTATGAGGTGCACATTCCTCATTTCTATTTCACTATTAGTACTCTATAACGGTGGAGTATATATATTCTCCGGGCCATTTCGATTCTTCCTCTCCGTACCAAGTATCAGATATGGGAATTCGTTATTCCCAAGTCCAGTCCAAAACCTTTGCCATTTATTTATCGACGTAGTTCCTTGTAAATATTTCACATCTTTCAATCATCGAGGCAGGATCTCGTAAGGATTTCATATCACTATCCATCGAGACAGTCCCTCATGAGATCTCATATCCCTCTTCATCAAGGCAGTTCCTTATAAAGATTTTACATATCCCTCTTCATCAAGGCATGTTGTGCCTTATCCCAGCAAGGGGGATTTACCCGCTTATACTCTCAGACTTGACCCATCCATACATGGATTTTATTAGCTATCAATCTAGGAGTTAGGTTCAAAGTTCAGATAAATGCTACCCGACCTTTTCTCCACTTCCTCACATTCTATTGCTACTACATACTAGTCACTGCTGAAATCCAACAAGGTCAGACATTGTCATGGATTCATGAACATCTCATTTCTTATCCATACAAGGGATGTAGTTCTATACCTACTCTTAACTCAACTTGACTATGCACTACTTTTCGTTAACTATTAACCTAGAAGATCTAGGTTTTAACACTGACTTCATATTAGTCGGCTTACAAATCACTGCATAACATTCTATCTTTACCATACAACATGCATTTCGATATATATATATATATATATATATATATATATATATATATATATATATATATATATATATATATATATATATATATATATATATATATATATATATATATATAACACAACTCTATTAACAGTAACATGTATTTGAATATAGTGGCATAGCATGTACTCATCTTATCGATGTCATAACTATCTCGAACTCAATTCTGTCAGTATGATTCTCCTTTTGTCATGAAAGTTATCAACGTCACATATCGTTTCTGGGTAACACAATTCGAGTACCATAAACTCAAGGATACCCTTTTGCATAATACCTTTATGCATGTCTCAACCATTCATCAGACTGTTCATGTAACAGGTCATGTCCAATCGAGTGACGTATCGCGTCCGATGAACATTTACAACATCGTGTCATGACATTTATATGTCGCGTCGCTACTTATGAACATTCAAGCATAACATCGTTATCTATGAGCTTAGCACCGCTATCATTGAACCAGACTCTGGTCTAGTCTATTTTAGACCGATCTATACCTCATTAAGACGACTTAAAAGTCGTTTCCAGTCACAATGGCTAGAATTTAACATAAATTTACCAAGAGAAATTAGGGGTTTACATCTGAATCCTACAATATGGTTAATTTTCTTGCAACCACCCTTGTTTCTCTTTGATTTCCAGCTCACACAAACTCAGGATATCGTTCCCCTCCTTGTTCTTCTTTGCATTTGGGAAAAACTTGGTCATTTATAGGGACTAAAACAACTACAAGGATGAAATGGATCCTACTTGCTTCGTCACCAACTTTTGATGTATGCGTGGAACTTCATATGACACCAATCTTCATGGTCTCGACTTGGTGTTCTTTCGGTCTTCTTTTGTTACATTAACTAAACTATCATAATTTTTCTAACTAATCTATTACAATACAAATTAAAAGGAAAAATTCAATTACAAATTTAATGATAACAAAATGACACCCATGTCGCAAAAAAACTCATATAATATCAAAACAACTATTCAAACGTCACATACACACGTCTAGCTGAGGTCAAATGGTATCGGATTCATAAAAGTATAATGCACACCTTTATACTATTAAAAGTGCATATCTAAAACCTACTTTAAAATATTTTAATTAAGATCCAAAAGGCATACCCATTGAAAGGTCAAGTTGGTACTCCCAACTCCAACCCAATGACAATGACAAAACAAAGGCTAATTTTATGATAGTGTCTACACCCAACCTGATCAGTACATTTGTTTCCGTTGCGGAGAAAAGAGACATTGGAAGCGAAGTTGTCCCAAATACCTGGAGGAGATTAAGAAGATCAAGTCCAAAGTATCAGACACCTCATGTGAGTGAGTGAGTGAGTGTGTGTGTGTGTGTGTGTATATGTGACACGCCTAGGTCGTCGTGCGATCAAAATTAGTAAAATAACCTAACACATACTAGTATAGCGGTAGTCAGGGTCGATCCACAGGAGTTACGTGGTCAAGGTAGGCAACAGATTACCAACTGTAGTGTCACTCTACAGCCAGAGGATCTATTTTCTAACTTTTACCAAAACAATCCAGAAATCGTGAACATTCAACAATTCCAAATCAAGCATCAACTAAACTAAAACCAATACTTAACCTAAGTACTTACTGAAATCAGAAATGCATTTCAGAATCAGAAGTAACAAAGATCAAATCAAAACATTCAACACAATCAAACATCCAAAATGCATTCAAAAGCATTAAAACCGAAAAGAGAGAAATTAACACTAACCGAATGATTAACTATTAAAAACTCAAATCCAACTTGTTCCAAAACAAAAAACATAAACTTTCAGAAACTAAAAACTAATGCCAATGGTTGTCACACCCAATAACACTAGCCAAAGCTACCAAAACTACTAAACTACTTGGAAATTAAAAGAGAAAAACATAAATACCAATTATGGTCGACTGAAAACTGAAACTCGGAGTCAAAGAAGCCTTGGGGGTCGTTCCTATGCCAGGTCTTTACTGCTGATTTCAACCTAGAACCCTCTATTTATAGTTTTGAAAAATAAAAGACCGCGCCGCGCGCACTTAGATTCCGCGGCATGCGTGCTAGTTTATCCTCGTTTCTTCGGCATTTGAATCTTCTCCACCGCCTCAATCATGACTCAGCGCGTCGCGCCCTTGCACATCACCGTGGTGCGCATACGAATTCGACTGTTTTGTCTTTATCTTCAAACTTCTTCCATTTTGTACGCATTTAGTCCCCGTTTACATCATTTCTTCCCAAACAAGCACTGACACAAAAAGTGAGAATACCACAGCATATATGATATAAGATCACGAAGAATAAGGCTCAACAACGACTAAAATACTTGATATTACTAGGCGTTATATATATATATATATATATATATATATATATATATATATATATATATATATATATATATATATATATATATATATATATGTTGAAAATACGATTACTGATCTCCACGAGTAAGGTTTTTTAAGCCGTTTACCGTGTGACAGATATGTATTTTATCTATAATATGCGGAATAAATAAGAGTTACGGAATAAAATAAAACGGTAAATCTAAACTAGACAGTATTTAAATAGACAGGAAGCGGTAAATAAAGTAAATGTTAGAAGTTAAAGGTTAGATGTAATAAACGCCATTATCAACGATAACGTGTTTTTACAATAAAAAAAAGTTAGAAGTTAGAAGTTAAATGTCTCGGTTAAATACAGTCCACATAAGTTTTCGTTGTCACGGTTCAATTCGGGTGTATTTGATATTTGGTACAGTTGATTTATAACAGTTTAAATAAATCAATAACGACACATATAATTTTAAAAGAACTTATCGATAGTTGCGGAAGATAGCGTTTTTCTTGATATGTCGATTTCTTGTTCTTCACGGTAAGATGAGGTTTTGGTGATTTTTGGTGTCGGGTAGAGGTTGTTTAGAGGTTTGGAGTTTGGTGTCGGGTAAGGGTTGTTTAGAGGTTTGGAGTTTGGTGTCGGGTGGAGGTTTTGTTTCTTGCGGTTTTGCGGTTTGATCCTCGTTGCCAAATGCAGAAATATCAGAATTTTGAGCTGTTTGGTCGTGGATATGCTTGAGGATAATAAGTGTATGTTGTATTGTGTATCTCAAATCAGCTAGAGGAAGCCTCTATTTATAGTCTGTTCCAGCGAAGATCGGGTCGCGATCGGCCATAGGATCGGGTCGCGATCTTGAGTGGTTCCCGCTTTTGTGCTGGCCACTACCCGACTCGGTGGAGTGTGGTTGGTGGGTAGGGTCGCGATCTTTGAGACGATCGGGTCGTGATCCGGGTAGGGTCGCGATGGGGAGGAAGATCGGGTCGCGATCTCGTAGGGTTGCCATCGGCTCGCGATCTTTGGTCAGCATAGTGTCACGTGTGTGTCATCACGGTCGGGTCGCGATCTGGGTTGGATCGGGTCGCGATCTGCACTGTTCCAGCCTTTTTCTTCTTTTGTTTTGATTTTCTTCACTTCGCGACACATGAGCTGTTGGGTCGCGATTGCTGTCGCTGGGTGACATTTTTGCTCTTTGGTACATAGCGTCATTTTCTTCGGTTTCGTTGATCTCGAATTTACGCAACCTGAAATAAACTGATAATATTTGTTAAAAAACATTTCGACTTATTTCAGTGATGGTCACATAAAAACATAAAAAACATTATTCAACAATTTCCCCCTATGTGATCATTAATGAAATGAGGAGAAAAATGTTTGATTGAAATTCTTGAAATTTGGATAAGACATTTATAAAACCATATCACTTGTTTTGAAAGAGTGTGACTAGACTTCACTTATGTTTTGAAAAATGTTTGTCAAGAATATTTGTTTCTGAATCAAAGTCTCGAGTTCGATTATCAAAAGGTTTTTGTATATGTATTTTCATAATATTCCTTAAGATTTTATAGCATTTATAAAGACGACAAGTGATCTTAATAGGTCGATTCAGATGAACTCTCATAGGTATAGCTCACACTTTGACTGAGGTGTTTGTTTGTTTTGGGTGCAGAACTGGTGTATAATCACTAAGGATGAGTGATATCTCTCAGTTTGAAGGTGTTGACTTATGCTTAATATGGATTTATACCTATATACTTTAGTCACTTGGTCTTCATATTAGATAATCAATCACATAAGACTGGTTTCGGCATTACTCAGAGGGTTTCTTCATTCATGCCATTGATGTTCACTCTCTCTCCGTCGGGAAATACATGTAGAGGGGTTTAGAAATATTCATAGTGCAGTTTGCAACTAAGAATATTCAATTATGAAGGCTACAGTATCCCGGTAAATCTTTGGTTTTAACAGCTATATTTGATAAAGCATTTGAGAATCTGTTTGTTTGGAAAATTTTGAGAGATGTCTGTCTTGATTGATTGTTGTTGTAAATCTTCCTTTTCTTTTGGTGAAGTGTTCACCTTTGTCTTTATCTTTTCTTGATTTGTTCGAATACCTTTTGTGTAAAAGATATCTGATGTGGTTACCAGTTGTGATTTGTTGACATCATTTGTTGGATATGACTTTGCGTTTCTTCGATTGTCAGATTCGTTATGCCAGATGATGAAGCTTTTCTTTGAAGTGGTTTGATTGAGGATAGGGATAGGTGATATAATAGACAGTTTGTCTAATATATAAAAAAATGAATGTATCGTCCCTGGTCATCTTGATATCTAAGCAAAAATGAGACTAGCATCACGGTATAAGAGTATAAATCCTATAAGTCATCATGAAAACACCTTTGCTCACAGAAATGAATTCCACTTAGCATTTAAAGACGAGGCACAATTTCTCACATGGGTTTGGTTTTCATCTGAATCTCCTGATCTTATGTCCCTTAATAGATAAAATCGTTATAATTGAAATAAATTCAAAGGGAATAGGAGAATGTACATAACCAAAGTGTTTGAAATTTGAACCTTCTCTTTAATTAAGAATCAATATTACTGAGAACATTCATCGAGCATAAGTATCTGAAAATTTAGTCAAGAAGATGTTAATCACATGGTTCTATAAAAGCTTATTATGACAAGTCTTTTATTGTATTTTTGAAGATTTGTTTTTCTGAATGTTTTTGGAAATTTTTGGTTATTTGAATGTTTTTGAAAATTTTCTTTTTGAATGAAAGTAAACACTCTTTTGTACAAACAAAAAGTAAGAGATTAGGGATGGATGTTATCTGGATTCAACATTCCTAGACGGCCTAGGAAGTATTGAAACTTGGTTTCGTCTAGAGCCTTAGTAAAGACATCGGCAATTTGATCTTCGGTGTTTATGAAGTGCAATTCGATATGACCTTTTTGTATGTTGTCTTTGAGGAAATGATATCGAATGTCGATGTGCTTTGTCATGGAATGGTGCACGGGATTGTGAGAAATGGCGATTGCGCTGGTTGAGTCACAAAATATGGGAATTTGTGATACTTTGTAGCCATAGTCACGTAATTGAGTTTGCATCCACATGACTTGTGAACAGCAGCTTGCGGCAGCTACATATTCAGCTTCTGCGGTTGAAGTGGACACGCATGATTGTTTCTTTGAAGTCCAGCTTACCAGTCTGCCTCCAAGAAATTGGCAAGAACCAGATGTGCTTTTTCTGTCTAGTCTGCATCCTCCATAGTCGGAGTCAGTGAAGGCGTTAAGCTGAAAATCAGAGTTAGCTGGATACCAAAGGCCAAGAGATGGAGTTCCTTTAAGATATTTGAAAATTCTTTTCACAGCTATGGCATGAGATTCCATAGGATTGGCTTGGTATCTGGCACAGACACATGTAGAAAACATGATGTCGGGTCTGCTGGCTGTGAGGTATAGGAGTGATCCTATCATTCCTCGATATTTCTTTTGATCAACAGGCTTGCCATTTAAGTCTGCATCTAATTTGTAACCAAGGGACATTGGGGTTTTAGCTGTATTGGATTTGTCAAGAGAAAAACGAGTTAGAAGATTTTTGACATAATTTTCTTGATTGATGAAAATTCCATCTAATGATTGTTTGACTTGTAGTCCAAGAAAAGTAGTCATTTCTCCTATCATGCTCATCTCAAATTTGCTCTTCATCAAATCTGCAAACTTGATACTCAGGGATTCATCAGTAGAACCAAAAATAATGTCATCGACATATATTTGAACGATTAACAGATGTTTATTAAAAATTTTACGAAAGAGAGTTTGATCAATTGAACCTCTTTTGAATCCTGATTCTTCTAAAAATGTTGACAATGTTGAATACCAGGCACGAGGTGCTTGTTTTAAGCCGTAAACTGCTTTTTGTAACTTAAAACTGTGATTTGGGAACTGTGGATCTTCAAAACCTGGAGGTTGTTGAATATACACATCACGATCAATCTCTCCATGTAAAAATGCACATTTTACATCCATTTGGTAAACTTTGAAGTTCTTGTGTGCTGCATATGCTAGAAAGATACGAATGGCTTCGAGTCTTGCAACTGGAGCATAAGTTTCATCGTAATCGATTCCTTCTTGTTGAGAATAGCCCTTGACGACAAGTCTTGCTTTGTTTCGACAAACTATGCCTTGATCATCAGTTTTGTTTCTGAAAACCCATCTTGAACCTACTACAGTAACATCGGGAGGAGTAGGAACAAGATCCCATACTTGGTTTCTTTCGAATTCAGCTAGTTCTTCTTGCATGGCTTTGACCCAGTCTGGATCTTTGAGAGCTGAATGGATGGTTTTGGGTTCGGTCATGGATAAGAATGCTCCGTATAAACATTCATTTGAGGTAGCGGCTCTTGTTTGAATACCAGAATTGGGATCTCCTATGATTTGGTTTGCAGGATGATTCCTGGTCCATTTGTTTAGGCGAGTTTTTTCAGGTATTTCGATTGGTGTTTCTATGTCCCATTGTTCTTCTTGGTCAGGTGATTCTGTTGGGAATAGATTTTGGTTGTTGTCCGATATGTCTTTTTGGATTATAGGGTGAGAATGTGGTAAAGAAGGTTCCCCCATAGATGATGCACTGGGATCATTTTGGACTGGTGGATTGGGAGTGTTCAAAGAGGAATTTAGTGTTGGTAATTCCCCCTCAACTTGATCTGCATTTTCTTGGTTTGATTGTGAAGTTTCTGCATCGGAGGTTCCTGTAGGAATTGTAGAAGATGTTAGAAATTCAGAACTATAAGCGGTTTTGGGTTGTTCAAAAAGTAAATCAAGATCAATTTCTATGTCCATGTCAGGAGATGGTGTTTGTGGAATTGGATTTTGAAAAATAGTATCTATTATTTGTGAACCAAAATGTTCACGATCCAATTTTCTGACATAAAATTCATCGAAGTGGACATCGGTACTTTCTTCAATTACTCTTGTACGTTTGTTCAGTACTCGATAAGCAGCTGAGGTAAAAGAGTAACCAAGGAAAATTCCTTCGTCTGATCTTGATTCAAATTTTGAAAGGTGATCTTTGTTATTCTTTATGAAGCATCGACAACCAAAAATATGAAAGAATTTGATGTTTGGTTTTCGGTTGTTAATGACTTCATATGGTGTTTTATGAAGTTGTTTGTGGATTAAAGAACGATTTTGAGTATAGCAAGCTGTGGCTATTGCTTCTGCCCAGAAGTATTGTGGCAGATCAGCAAAGATGAGCATTGATCTTGCAGCTTCGCACAGAGTTCGGTTCTTTCTTTCAACAACGCCGTTTTGTTGAGGAGTGTAAGGGGCTGAGAAGTTGTGTTCGATGCCTTTGTTTTTGAGAAATGAGTCTAGAGTTATGTTTTTGAACTCTAAACCATTATCACTTCGGATTCTTCGAACTGGTCGTTTGAGCTTTAATTCAATCTGTTTGATGAAGTTGATTATTTCTTCAGGTGCTTCTGACTTTAGCCTTAAAAAGAAAACCCAAGTAAAGCGTGAGTAATCATCAATAATAACAAGGATGTATTTCTTCCCTTTTATGCTTTGGGTTTTTGCAGGGCCGCAAAGATCAATGTGCAATAGTTCTAGTGGTTCGGATACACTAGATTTAGAAATGATTTTATGAGAGGATTTGGACAGTTTTCCTCCTTCACAAGCTGCACAAAGAGTTTCATTATCAAGTTTCAGAAGCGGCAGTCCGCGAACAAGATCATTTGCAATCAACTTGTTGATGTAGCCGAAGTTGAGATGGGAAAGACGACGATGCCACAACCAGCTAATATCAGCTGAAGCTTTGGATAAGAGACAGATGTCTGGTTTTCCATAGATAAGGTCCATATCTAGTGGATACATGTTGCCTAGACGATCAGAATTGACTAGAATGGCTTTGGTCTTGGCATCCGTGATTATGCTTCGCTGTTTGGTGAAAAGAACTTCATGATTGTTGTCACAAAGTTGTGATACGCTGATTAGGTTGTGTTTCAGGCCGTCAACGTAGGCTACTTTCTTGATGGTGAAGTGACCATTTGTTATGTTTCCATAACCTTTGATTCTTGCAGTCATGTTATTTCCAAAAGTCACATCTTGTTTGGATTCTGTGGGTTTGAAGTCTCGTAGAAAGCTTTGGTTTCCTGTCATATGCTTGGAGCAGCCACTATCGATATACCATGTGCCATCCTTGGGCTCTCCAGCACAAAGTGCCTGCAATTAGACAGAAAGTTTAGGTACCCAAACCATGGTGGGTCCTGATTTGTTAATGGTTTTCGGTGATTTGAAATCATTATGGTTTCTGTTAATTTGACGAAGTGGTTGAGGCTTGATTTGACTTATCAGATTTTCCCAATTTAAGATTTGTTTTTGAAAACCTGTCAGTTGAAATGGTCTTTGCTTTTGTGAAAGGTATCCTATATGTGAAGATCTGTTTGATAACCTTTCTTTGTATCTGGGATCTGAATGGTTTTGGAAAACGTTATGATGATGGAATGGAATTTGGTGAAATGATGGTTTCTGAAAGTTCCTTGAGAGATTAAAGTTTATCTCTTGAAAGTGATTTTGAATTGGTTTTTGAAACGGTTTTTGTTTTGGATTAAAGGTCTGTTTTTGTGGCACAGCGCTTGGTTTCAAAGGTTTTTCTTTGAAAACAATGGGCCTGCTTTGTTCTTTTGGTTTACAGACAGCTTGAATGGTTTGTTTATTTGTCTGTTGTTTCTTTGAATACTTTTGTCCCAGATTGTTCTTTCCAATAAAGGTTGAGTTTAAAGAGGGAAAGACAGTTGGAACAGAAGTACTGCCATTTTGATGATCAGAATTTTCTCCATTTAAGAAATTTTCAAGTTTGATTGTGCCATCATTCATTGTTAGTTTAGTAGATCTCAATTGATGAGTTACTGAACTAGCAGAGTCTGATTCGGATTTTAAAACTCTTTTGAAAGACTTTTTGGAAACAGTGAAAGCAGTATCATCTGGGCTACAGTTGATAACCGTTTCGTCATCTGAATCGTCCTCATTAGCAGATAAGAAAAAATCTGGTAGAGGCGATTTAGAGTTTTCACAAATTTTCCCATTTTTCTTTTCAGTCTCTTCATTTTCAAAAGATTCTCTTCCAATTCCCGGTTTATAATTCGTATCAATTTTGCCAGTTCCTAAGTTATTTGCTTTAGTGAAAACATCATCACTCAATTTTCTGGCAATATTGATAGAATCCAGTTTTCCTTGAAATCTTTGATTTTCGGATTCAAGAAATTTGATTTGCTTTGAAGAATCATCTAGTTTTAGAATTAAACTAGTGTTGTTGTCAGTTAAATCTTGAACTTTTTGTTTTAATTGAAGGACTTCCTTTTCTAAGGTATCTTTTATTTCAGATGAAATAACAGATTGATTTTTTATTTCTAAGTCCCTTTTTTGTTTTAGAGCTTCATTTAATTGTTCTAGGATGTGATTATTTTCTTCAGATTTTCGTTCAATGTCTCTTTCAAGTTTGTCTCTAGTCCTTGTGGATTCTCCAAATCTGAGTTGCAAGGTTTGTAATTCAGATTTGTAGATATCAGATTTAACTATTGTGTCATGATACAGTCTGAGATCAGCTTTTAGACTGTTCTCAATCTTAGTCATGTGGGACTCAAATGGTGTTTTTGAAAGACCGAGATCTGAGATCATAGACCATACCTGATCGATGACATATGGAGCTCTTGTGGTTGGTTCATTGTCAGCCATGAAGCAGAAGTTTGACTGAGCGGGTTCAGTGTCTGTTTCATCATCAGAAGTTGGCCAGTATTCCACGCTAGGTTCGTGGAATGCCATCAAAGCTTTTTGCTTTGCTTTCTGTTCTTGTTTCTTCAGCTCTTCGGCTTTTTGTGCATAGTAGGCCGAGTCTTTGACTTTGACTTTGGCTCGACAATCTCGGGCATAATGATTTAGTCCTTTGCATTTGTGACAAATGATTACGTCATCATCATCATCGTTATTGTCAGCCTTTTGGCTCTTAACAGGTGGTCTTTCAGATGTTTGAGTTTGTTTCTGTTGAGATGGTTTTGAATGATTTTGCTGAAATCCAGAACTTTGGTTATTATAAGAGTTGTGATTATTTTGAAAACCGCGATTCTGAAAGTTTTGTCCAAAAATGGATCTTTGTTGAAAATTTGGTCTGAAGTTTGATTGATTATGATGTGGCAAAAATCTTTCGAGATTAGTGTTTGCTACCAAAGCGCACAATTGTTGGTAATCAGCTTCATTATTTGGATCAGACAAGTCACAAGAATTACTTGAAAAAGCTTGGTTTTGATCAATTTGACTTTGATCATGAAAATGTGTTTGGTTTTGAGAGGATGTTGACAACAAAGCAAGTGGTCCTCCAAAAGAAGTAGACGTTGGTGGGTCAATCGAGGATTCATACGATTGTAATTCTCCGTACAGATTGTACAAAGATTCAGTATGAATTGCCGGATTTCCCTGGATGATGAGTTTGACCATTTTCCAGCTTTCATAAAGGTTGTTTAAAAATTTGAGGTTTATTTCATGCTGTGACTTTTTGATGCCTAAGTTATTCATTTTGATGGTAATGAGATTGAATCTGTCATGAGCATCATGGATGGTCTCATGTGAAAACATTTTGAAGTTATCAAATTCGTTTAAAACAGATGTTTTCTTGTTTCCAATGATTCTCTCATTTCCTTCAAAACGATTTTTCAAAGTTTGCCAAATTTGGTTTGCAGTTAAAAGGATTATATCATTCATTTGGCTTAGAATACTGTGGGGTATTCCAGACACAAGTTCCTTTTTGGCTTGAAGTTCAAGTTTCTTCCTTTCATTCAGTATATCCAGGTTACTCGTAAGAGAGGTCATGTTCTCTGGTAGAGATCCGTCTACACATTTCCACACATCTTCACTTATAGAA
The DNA here is from genome assembly GCA_023525715.1 of Cichorium intybus. NCBI lineage: Eukaryota > Viridiplantae > Streptophyta > Magnoliopsida > Asterales > Asteraceae > Cichorium > Cichorium intybus. The sequence goes on from CM042010.1 coordinate 139,278,381, forward strand.
TTGAGATGAAGATTCATACGACCTACCCATGATTTATATTCTTCGGGAATAAGAATGGGTGCTCGAGTACCTGAACCTATACTGTTAGCAATAGATACAGAATTTATGTTTGAGTAGTTTGCGGAAGACATCTTTGTGTTTTTTTTTTTTGTTAACGAAAATGTGATGTTAAAATGAAATTTTTAAAGAAAACTTATTGGTGGTTTATAAAAACGCTACACAAAAGTTTTCGACAAAAATTTTCAAAATAAATCACACAAGTAATTTTTAAATGTTTTTGTTTGTTTTTAATAATTTTTTTTTTGTTGAACAAGTGATATTAAGATGAAATTTTTAAAGGAAACTTATTGGTGGTTTATAAAAACGCTACACAAAAGTTCTCGACAAAAATTTCAAAGTAAATCACACAAGCTCTGATACCAATTGTTGAAAATACGATTACTGATCTCCACGAGTAAGGTTTTTTAAGCCGTTTACCGTGTGACAGATATGTATTTTATCTATAATATGCGGAATAAATAAGAGTTACGGAATAAAATAAAGCGGTAAATCTAAACTAGACAGTATTTAAATAGACAGAAAGCGGTAAATAAAGTAAATGTTAGAAGTTAAAGGTTAGATGTAATAAACGCCATTATCAACGATAACGTGTTTTTACAATAAAAAAAAGTTAGAAGTTAGAAGTTAAATGTCTCGGTTAAATACAGTCCACATAAGTTTTCGTTGTCACGGTTCAATTCGGGTGTATTTGATATTTGGTACAGTTGATTTATAACAGTTTAAATAAATCAATAACGACACATATAATTTTAAAAGAACTTATCGATAGTTGCGGAAGATAGCGTTTTTCTTGATATGTCGATTTCTTGTTCTTCACGGTAAGATGAGGTTTTGGTGATTTTTGGTGTCGGGTAGAGGTTGTTTAGAGGTTTGGAGTTTGGTGTCGGGTAAGGGTTGTTTAGAGGTTTGGAGTTTGGTGTCGGGTGGAGGTTTTGTTTCTTGCGGTTTTGCGGTTTGATCCTCGTTGCCAAATGCAGAAATATCAGAATTTTGAGCTGTTTGGTCGTGGATATGCTTGAGGATAATAAGTGTATGTTGTATTGTGTATCTCAAATCAGCTAGAGGAAGCCTCTATTTATAGTCTGTTCCAGCGAAGATCGGGTCGCGATCGGCCATAGGATCGGGTCGCGATCTTGAGTGGTTCCCGCTTTTGTGCTGGCCACTACCCGACTCGGTGGAGTGTGGTTGGTGGGTAGGGTCGCGATCTTTGAGACGATCGGGTCGTGATCCGGGTAGGGTCGCGATGGGGAGGAAGATCGGGTCGCGATCTCGTAGGGTTGCCATCGGCTCGCGATCTTTGGTCAGCATAGTGTCACGTGTGTGTCATCACGGTCGGGTCGCGATCTGGGTTGGATCGGGTCGCGATCTGCACTGTTCCAGCCTTTTTCTTCTTTTGTTTTGATTTTCTTCACTTCGCGACACATGAGCTGTTGGGTCGCGATTGCTGTCGCTGGGTGACATTTTTGCTCTTTGGTACATAGCGTCATTTTCTTCGGTTTCGTTGATCTCGAATTTACGCAACCTGAAATAAACTGATAATATTTGTTAAAAAACATTTCGACTTATTTCAGTGATGGTCACATAAAAACATAAAAAAACATTATTCAACAATATATATATATATATATATATATATATATATATATATATATATATATATATATATATCATTACTATATAAGAAAACCCTTTTTTTATCCATCCCGTGATCAGATTTGGATAGGGTTTTCAGAACGCCACGTACCCGTTGTTTCAACGAAACGACATATCTCTTCCAATTGGATCCACACCGTTTCAAAATTACCACTCGTTTGAACGACGGCATGTCTCTTCTACCGTTTCAAGATGAATAATCATTATCTTCAAAACCCTTCCTGTAGACGCATCACAATACCGTCGATATTAGTTTCTTCTTTAATGAGGGCGATATTGATGACTATGAGGAACAGATGTACGATATATCCTTTTATAATTTTCCTTCCAAAAGCACAGGTTTCGTTTGGCGCATTTTGAAATTTCCGTATATATTTGATGTTTCCTTCTGAAATCGCGACTTTTTTCCCACCGTCTTTTTTAAATTGAAGCGTTTGGAGGATGCATATATTTTTTGGTCCCTAGAAGATGATAAGGCATCACCGTGAAGAGGGCGATGCATGACTACATTCTCCACCGCCTCTATCCACACCTTTTTCTCTTGGTGCTTGAGGTTTCCACTCTCTGTCGCTTCTTAATCTTGCTTCTCCTTCCCACAACATTGAAGATCGGCTACCAATTTTGGACCCTTAATTCTAGCTACGACGAATATTAGAGCCTTCCTGTTGATTTTTTCAGAATCAGTAAGGGCACAATCAATTCTATTCCTATTCTCTTTTCTTTCTTTAACATGGTTTTGTTGCTACATTCGACATCTCTAGATTCAAAAGATTGGATTTTTTTTAAATTCATCATATGCTTATTGACTTCTTCTATCTAACTATCTCTCTGACGAAGTTATCTGATTTATGTTTCTTTTTTCCCGGTGGTTGATTTTGTATGTAGTTGCGGTTTGAAGTTGAAGAGGAAGAAAGCGAACTATCGACTACACTAGGTATTCATCCATTGTCCTCAGTTTTTGTTTTTGCGTAGGGAAATCTATCAAATTGAGTGGTTTTTTATTGATTAATAATCTTAAAACGAAACTTTTTTACAGATGAACAATTTGTCATCACATTTATGTAGTTATATACATTTATTATTTTTCTGTATATTCTTTGTTAGTTTCTTCCTCCGTTCAGTTAAAAATTTGCTTAATCTGGCTGTCTTTTACGTTCTTTGTGAAATTTCAAATTCGAGCTTATTTTATTGATCAAAGTGAATATTTTGAAATCCAGATACTTAAAGATGCCAAAAGCAAAATAGATGTTTCCAAAACCAGAATCCGTTTCTATTGGTTTTATTTTTGAGGTATATATGTTGGACATTTTATTATGTTTCTTTAATTGTTTGCATATTCTGTTTAAAGTATGTGCTTCACATTGACTTTAAATGAGATTATGGCATTTGGTTCCATTAATTTGCAGAATCATCATTAATTTGGGGTTTTAAAAATTTCTCATTATGCTCATCATAATGCCCTTTTGCTTTGATTTAGTTAACAGATGGCTTGAAATGAGATGGGTTAGGGTATAAAATGATTGTCGGTTATGTTATTTAACGATGTGTCTATGCAAAGAGATTCTTTCCTCTTGCTAGCCAGTTCGTCAAATTCTCTCTTTATTATATTTATTTTTTCTGCTTTTTTGCTTCATTTGCGGTTTTCATTTATTAGGGAGCAGCAACAAGGATCTAATGGTGCTTAGAAGCTTACTATTCACTTGAGCGCTAATTACAACAAACTCCACGACCTAATTTTGGCAAGGTTAAGAAAGAGGAGAAGGTGGTGGTGGAAAAAAATCAAAGAGGTCCTCCGTAATATAAGTGAAGAGATTGCCGTAAAATGAATTTTTTCTGTCCATGTTTATTATCCAAGGAGTAGCTTCAACCCATTCTTTCGTTTTTAATGAAAGACCAAAATACCCTCATATTTAGTTTGAAATAAATATAATAATAACATATATAAACAATAAAAACATTGCAAACGTAAATTAATTAGGGGTGGGCATACTTTGTGTTGTAAATTGCATCTTACCATATGGAATTAGAGTTATTAGCTTTTCATTTATAACATCTTACTTTTATTTTCATATATTAGGATTGCAATATAGTTTTGTCATATTCTACAGTGTACTTTGAAGATATACTTAGTTAGAACATTGTTGTATTGTCAACATTTTGTTATTTCAAACTTTATAAAGAATTTCAAATATTGTCTATTAACCATGGATTCAATATAATTACATGATGGTAGCCATGTATTTTAAGCTGTCTGTGTGTGTATGACTACACAATTTGTGTTCGTGACTAATTCTAACTTTTCCAGTAAACTTTCAAAACTCCATTGCTAACCAATATGCTAATAATTTTTATTGAATCGGATATATAATAGATCACACAAATGACGATAAAAATTTACATTACATTCAACACATTTTCACAAATTATCTGAATAGGTAATAGATCCTATCTGACAGAAGCCATTTACCATACCATCAATACTTTTTCAGACAAAAATTTGACCATTCCTGGGCCGTGCTGAGCACGGCCCTTAAAATGTACCTAGTATATATATATATATATATATATATATATATATATATATATATATATATATATATATATATATATATATATATATATATATATATATATATATATATATATATATATATATATATATATATATATATATATATATATATATATATATATATATATATGATAGAACTCCATAATACTTCTACTACTAACTCTTGGGTCTTAGACACAGGATGTGGTATTCACATTTGCTTTGATTCACAGGGACTAATAAGAAGTAGGAAGCTGAGGCATGGGGAGCTTGACCTGATCATGGCAAGAGACATATGGATACTGTAAAAGGATTGGGATTACAAGCTCGTGCTATCAACTTGGTTTTCTATTACTTTATTAGATTGTTGCTATTCGCCAGAAATGGCAAGGAACGTTATTTCTTTTAGTGCTTTATATCGAGATAGTTTTGACTTTGGCTTTGACAATGGAAATATTTTCGTTATAAACAATAATAGTCTTTATTTTAAAGCGCATCCTAAAAATGGAATTTATGAAACTATCATAAGCATTAAAATAAAGAATAGCTTAATCTTGAATGTTGATTCAAATACGTCCAAAAGTGTATTGTATAAATCGTGTCTATAAAATTGTTGACTTGGCCATATAACTAAGAAACATATCGCCAAAATCCAAGCATATGGGATTTTGGAATCAATCGACCTCAAGTCTGATGATGTATGCGGTTTTGTTTGGTAGGGAAAATGACAAAAGCGCCATTCACAGGAAACTGTGGCCTCATATACACTGATGTGTGTGGATCGTTCAGTTCAAGCACAAGACATGGAGAAAGATACTTCGTCACATTTATTGGTGATTTCAACAGATTTGGTTATGTTTATCTAGTTAAACATAAATCTGAAACCTTCAAAGTGTTCAAAATGTTTTAGATAAAGTAGAGAATCGACGGGGTAAAAGGATTAAGATCATCTAATCCAGTAGGGGTGGAGAATATCTTAGTGAAGAATTCAGCAATCATCTGAGGAACTATGGAATCGTTTCACATCTGACTCCTCCTGGAACACCATAGCATAATGGTGTTGCCAAGAGGAGGAACCAGACATTGCTTATTATGGTTCGGTCCATGATGAGTCATGTTACGCTTCCGATTAGTTTCTGGGGCTATGCCTTAGAGACTGCTGCAAAAGTCCCGAACCTTTTACCAACTAAAAAGGTCAGCAAGACACCCTTGAAAATGTACAATGGGATTAAACCCTCATTGGCACATTTAAAAGTTTGGGGATTTGAGGACTACGTTCGTCGTGAAGCCGTCGACAAATTAGAACCTAGATTAGAGATGATACTTTGTTGGTTATCCTACTAGTTATTTTGGGTATTTGTTTTACAAACCTTCTGAGAAGAAAGTATTTGTTGCATTAAGGGTTGTCTTCCGAGAGAGGGAGCTGATATCCGTAGAGGACAAATTAATCTTGATGATATTCAAGAGTCAACCAATAAAGGACCTGATGTTGGTACTCAATTAGAGGTTGAAAGACTTGTTGAGCCTCAGCCAAGTACAATTGAGGAATTTGACGTACCCCCACTTCCTTTTCGGAGATCTGATAGAGTATGTCATACACCAGAGTTTTATAGTTTACATATTACTAAAGGTGATGAATCGCTAGTAGAGCATCCTGAACGTACCAACTATCAGGAAGCAATGACAGGACCAGTTGCCAAATGGAAGGAGGCTATGGAGAGAGAGATGAAATCCATGTTTGATGTAATACCGTGTTATTAAAATTTAGAGATTTTTGAGTTAATCTTAGTGTAAATAAGATTAAATAAGTTTTTATAAGAGTTAAGAGGGTTAGAAACTTATTTGGAAGAAGTTAAAGTTTAAAAAGATGAGTTTTAGAATCACACGGGTCATGTAGATTCTACATGGGTCGTGTAGATTCATGCAGTGGGCTAAAAGATGAGTTTTTAAAAATCACACGGATCGTGTAGATTCTACACGGGTCGTGTAGAATCAGGCAGTAAGCAAAGAGTTGAGCACCAGACTTACACGGGTCGTGCCAGATCCACACGGGTCGTGCCAGGTTATCACACGGGGTCGTGCCAGATTTCACACGGGTCGTGTAGAATCCGGCAGTTTCCACTTCATTTAAGGCGGTGAATTCACACGGGTCGTGTGGATTTCCACACGGGTCGTGTGTCGCAACTGGGCATTTTAAAAGGAAAATTTCTTTCATTTGGGGATAAAACCCATTTCGTCCAAAACTTCCTTAAACCCTAAAAACTTGATTCCAACCTTCCAAAGTCGAGATTAAGGCTTATTGATCACGAATTGAAGCTAGAGATTTATCCTTTGAACTTGAAAGGTAATCCTCTTTGATTTTTATCTTATTCCAACGGTTGAATCATTGGATTTGAAATGGTTCCTTGTGGTTTTGATGAACCACTTTCAATTAGCACAAATTAGAGTGAGTTTACTTGGATTAGGCTGTGTATGTGAGTTCTAATTCGAGACCCAAGTTAAAGAAATGTTGATTGTTTCATTTCTAGGGTTACATGTGTTTAAGTGGAGAAATTGAAAGCTACAACTTTGATATTATTGCTATCCTTTGATTATAACTTGCTTAAATGATACAAGTTCCTTGATTGTGATGAATATTGAGTGTAGTTAAGATTGTTTTTCATTTGAGTAATGAAAATGAGTTGTTATGCTACAGCTAAGGTTAGGCAGGAGCATACACGAAGTGCAGGAGTTCCACATACCGATACTACAACAGGTGAGTAGTAATTTATTAATGATTATGCTTTAATCTGATGTTGTTTTTAGATATGAAGTAGACTATGATTTGATTTGGTTGAGAATAACCAAACCTTGAGTATATGAAACAAAGAGTTAAAGTGTATGTATACTAAGAGTTATAGTGTGTATATTACACTCGAAACTGAGATAGTCCATTGAGTTTGAGTAAAACCTGATAATGAATGATACAAACAAATTAACCTTTAATTACTCACTGAGCTTTCATAGCTCATTTATCGTTTGTTATTATTGTTTGTATTAGGTTCTGGTAGCGGTGACCACTGGAAGCAGAATATGAATAGATAGCTAGACTTGGACTTGGACTTTGATGTAGATTTTACTTTTGTTATCTTAATATATAAAGAAAACCCGGTTTTGTTTAATAGCTGTAAACCTTTTGATGTAATAGCTTAGAACTTAAACTATGCTGTTGATAACAATCTTGTGAAACTTGTTACTCTTTTGGGATTATACCTTTGATAATATATGTGTTTGACTAAACAAGTTGGTATATCCTAAATTTGAGGAACCGGGTGTTACAAGTTGGTATCAGAGCCTAGGTTTAAGGGAATTAAACATTGAGATGGGTTTAGACTTAAACCAGTGTGATTAAAAGTCCCTAAGAGTCCCGAGTAGCTATCCTCCGCGGTGTATCACAATTGAGTTGATTATACACTATATTGAGTATTATAGTGATATACAATTGAGTTGATTATACAATATATTGAGTATTATAGTGGTATACAATTGAGTTGATTATACACTATATTGAGTATTATAGTGATATACAATTGAGTTGATTATACACTATATTGAGTATTATAGTGATATACAATTGAGTTGATTATACACTATATTGAGTATTATAGTGATATACAATTGAGTTGATTATACACTATATAGAGTATTATAGTGATATACAATTGAGTTAATTACACATCATATTGAGTATTATGATGGTGATTACTAAATGAGTTAAATTTCTTTTTCAGTTAAGATGAGCACTGGAAAGGAAAAAGAGCGAGGTGATCCATCAAGAGATCAATTGGGATCACGAGATTCAGGTAAAGAGCATCAACCCGAGGGAGAGCGACCTCCCGAGACACAGAGTAATATGCAAGCTATGATTGCGGCTGAGGTAGCCAAAGCACTTAAAGAATTACTACCCACCTATTTAAGGCCTCAGACGGAGACTGCAACTGGAGGTTCTTCGGGACAACCACCGGTTCAACCTGAGCACAGGAAGGATCGTGAAGAGGTCTATATTGAAGCGGGTAGAGCTAAAATACCTGAGAAGACAAGGAAGTGTACTTATGATGTTTTCCAGAAGTGCAAGCCATACGATTTCTATGGGAAAGATGATCCCATAGCAGCCAAGAATTGGTTAACACATGTTGAAAAGATGTTCCGTACCAGTAAATGCGACGAGACAGATAAAGTAGAGTTCGCAACAAACTTGTTAAAAGAAGATGCACAGTTCTGGTGGGAGAATCTGTGTATGGAGATAGGAGAGAGTTTGGCATATACACTGAACTGGGAACAATTCAAGTTGAAGTTCACTGAATACTATTGTTCCAATAATGCTATGAAGGGAATAGAGGAAGAGTTTTTAAAGTTACAACAGGGGTCGAGAACAGTGCAACAATACACACTGGATTTTAATGAGAAGGCAAGATTTGCACAACATCAAGTTGATACCGAGGAGCGTAAGATGGATAGTTACTTGTGGGGTTTAAAAATACAGATTCGAGAGTTTTTGCCGAGTTCCAGATATACTACCTTTCAACAAGTTGCTGAAGCAGCAAGATCGAGAGAAAGGGAGTTGCAAAGACAGGAGGAGGAGAGAAGAACCGAAAGAGAAGTTGGAGGATTTAAGAGAAAGTGGGAAGGTAAAGCTGTAGATACTTCTCAGAGATCCATTACCACGGGTTCTCAAGTCCGTGGTGAAACCAAGAAGAATGAAGAGAAATGGTGTAAGAAGTGTAGGCGAAAACACATGGGAGAATGCGATTCCCGAAACCCTCCATCAGTTTGTTTCCAGTGTGGAAAGACGGGACATATGGCTCGCCAGTGTACCGAGAGTCGCCCCGTTTGTTTCAATTGTGGGGAGAGCGGGCATATTCGTCCAAATTGCCCAAAGACGAAATCTGAGCCACAAAGAGATTTTCAAAAGATTGGTCAAGGAGGAGGTCGAGATGATCGAAGAGATAGGGGTGGTGGTCATGTAAAAACGCGAGCTTTTCAATTAACTGTCGACGAGGCTAGAGATCGGACCGATGTTATCACAGGTATCTTTAGCTTGAACTCTTTTCAAGCAAGAGTACTTTTTGATTCGGGTGCATCTGTGTCTTTTATATCAGAGTCTTTTGCTTCTAAACTAGATAATCCATTAGTTGAATTATATGAGAAAATAATAGTAGATGTAGCAGATGGGAGATGTGTTTTTGTAAAGAGTCATTATAAACAGTGTCGGCTTGAAATCTATGGGATTGCGTACGCTATAGATCTGAAGCCGATCACTAATCATGAGGTTGATGTAATAGTCGGGATGGATTGGATGGATGATAATAGAGGTCAAATGGATTGTCATGAGAAAACACTTTCCATAAAGACACCGAGTGGTTTCCGAATTTTGATACGAGGTGAACGACGTTCCCGAAAAGTACCAATAGTGTCACTTGCCACGGCTAGGAGATATATAGAAAGAGGGGGTGAATTGATTATGGCACATGTGATTAGTGCTGAGTCAAAACATTCCAAAATAGAAGAACTAGAAGTAGTTTGCGATTATCCCGATGTATTTCCCGAAAATCTTCCAGGCGTACCATCAAGTAGACAAGTGGAATTTGTGATCGATGTCATACCGGGGGCGAAGCCGGTAGCTCGACCACCTTATCGATTAGCACCATCTGAGATGGAAGAATTAAAGAGACAGTTACAAGAGTTATTGGAACTTGGGTTTATACGTCCGAGTTCGTCTCCGTGGGGTGCGCCTATACTCTTTGTGAAAAAGAAGGATGGATCTATGAGAATGTGTATAGATTATCGGGAACTCAACAATATCACTATAAAGAATCGTTACCCGTTGCCGAGGATTGATGACTTATTTGATCAACTGCATGGGGCCACTTATTTTTCAAAAATTGATTTGAGATCCGGCTATCGTCAATTGAGAGTACAAGAAGCTGATATTCCGAAGACAGCTTTTCGTACGAGGTATGGCCATTATGAGTTCTTGGTCATGCCATTCGGTTTGACTAATGCTCCAGCCGTTTTTATGGATTTAATGAATCGGGTTTGTTGTCCCTTTCTTGATAAATTCGTAATTGTGTTTATCGACGACATCCTGATTTATTCAAAGAGTCGAGATGAGCACATATTTCATTTGCAACAAATGCTAGATCTTCTTCGAGACGAGAAATTATATGCAAAATTTTCAAAATGCGAGTTCTGATTACGGGAGATTCAATTTCTTGGCCATGTGATAAATGAAGACGGTATAAAGGTAGATCCAGCAAAGATCGAAGCCGTAATGAGTTGGGAGCCGCCAAAGAGTCCAATGGAGGTTCGTAGTTTCTTGGGGTTAGCAGGCTATTATCGACGATTTTTAGAAAACTTTTCTCGTATAGCTATGCCCTTAACCAAATTAACCAAGAAAACGGAGAAATTTAGTTGGACTGAGGCACAACAATCAGCCTTTGAACAACTACGAGATAGCTTATGCAAGGCTCCAGTGTTGGCTTTACCGCGAGGAGGGGAGGATTTTGTTCTTTACAGCGATGCCTCCCTAAGTGGTCTTGGATGCGTATTGATGCAAAAAGGACGAGTGATAGCGTATGCCTCTCGACAATTGAAACCACATGAAAAAGCTTACCCAGTACATGATTTAGAGTTGGCGGCAGTAATATTTGCATTAAAGATCTGGCGACATTACCTTTATGGAGTGCGATTTCAGATCTATACAGATCATAAAAGTTTGAAATACCTATTTGATCAGAAAGAGTTAAACATGAGACAAGTACGGTGGATGGATCTACTAAAAGATTATGATTGTGAAATACTTTACCACCCTGGTAAAGCCAATGTAGTGGCGGATGCACTAAGCCGTAAGGAGCCGCCTATTCGAGTCGTATCAGCTCGAATGGGGATTGTGAGTCAGTTACCAGAGTTGATACGTAGATGCCAAGTCGAAGCCAATAACTTGAAGAAAGAAAGGATGATTGGTTATGTAGAGAAACTTGTAGAAAATGCACAAGGAATCAAAACTTTCGAAGGGCGAGTTTGGGTTCCGAGACATGGCGAGGCGAGACAATTATTGCTAGAGGATGCTCACTGTACTAGGTATTCGGTTCATCCTGGTAGTACACGAATGTATTATACCTTAAAACCATACTACTGGTGGCCGGGTATGAAGTGAGATGTGGGACGATTTGTAGAGAACTGTTTGACATGTCTTCAGGTAAAAGCTAATCATCAAAAGCCATATGGAGCAGTACAACCATTACCTGTACCAAAGAAGAAATGGGATGAAATCACTATGGATTTCATCACCAAGTTGCCTCGGACTCCTCGAGGATATGATTCAATTTGGGTAATTGTTGATAGATTGACAAAGTCTGCTCATTTCATTCCAATCCGAGAAGATTATCAAGTATCAAAGCTAGCTGAGATATATACGAAAGAAATTGTGAAACGACATGGAGTGCCAACTTCAATAATTTCTGATAGAGATAATCGATTCAATTCACATTTCTGGCAGAGTTTCCAAAAGCATTTTGGTACAAAAGCTTTATTGAGTACTGCGTATCATCCCCAGACGGATGGACAGTCGGAAAGAACGATACAAACACTTGAAGATATGCTACGAGCCTGCATCATTGATTTTGGAGGCAGTTAGGAAGATCATCTGCCTTTGGTAGAGTTTGCCTATAACAACACTTATCACTCCAGTATACAGATGGCACCTTTTGAAGCTTTATATGGTGCACCGTGCCGAACACCAACTTGCTGGACAGAGATGGGAGAGAAACCATTGGCGGGACCGGAAATTATAGCTGAAACCGAAGAAAAAATACAAAGCATTCGTGAGCATATGCGGGTAGCCCAAAAACGCCAAAAGCAATATGCAGATAGAAGAAGAAAGCTGTTAGAGTTCAATGTTGGGGACATGGTAATGTTGAAAGTGTCCCCATGGAAAGGGATAATTCGATTTGGCAAGAGAGGTAAATTAAGCCCACGCTTTATCGGACCCTTTCAAGTTTTGGAGAAAATTGGAGCGGTTGCGTATAAATTAAAGCTTCCAGAGGAGTTACAAGGTATCCACAATGTTTTTCATGTATCACACCTTAGAAAAACATTGTATGATCAATCCACTTGGGTACCCTTAACTGAAGTTCAACTAGATGAGAAATTAAGATATTAAGAGATGCTAGAGCAAATTCTAGAAAAGAAGGTTAGGAAATTGCGAAATAAAGAAGTGGGATTGGTGAAAGTGCAATGACGACATCATAGAGGATCAGATGTCACTTGGGAAGCTGAAGAGGAAATGCGGTCAAAATATCCCTTTTTATTTTAGGAGATTCCGAGGACGGAATCTTTTGAAGGGGGTAAGTACTTGTAATACCGTGTTATTAAAATTTAGAGATTTTTGAGTTAATCTTAGTGTAAATAAGATTAAATAAGTTTTTATAAGAGTTAAGAGGGTTAGAAACTTATTTGGAAGAAGTTAAAGTTTAAAAAGATGAGTTTTAGAATCACACGGGTCGTGTAGATTCTACACGGGTCGTGTAGATTCATGCAGTGGGCTAAAAGATGAGTTTTTAAAAATCACACGGGTCGTGTAGATTCTACACGGGTCGTGTAGAATCAGGCAGTAAGCAAAGAGTTGAGCACCAGACTTATACGGGTCGTGCCAGGTTATCACACGGGGTCGTGCCAGATTTCACACGGGTCGTGTAGAATCCGGCAGTTTCCAATTCATTTGAGGCGGTGAATTCACACGGGTCGTGTGGATTTCCACACGGGTCGTGTGTCGCAACTGGGCATTTTAAAAGGAAAATTTCTTTCATTTGGGGATAAAACCCATTTCGTCCAAAACTTCCTTAAACCCTAAAAACTTGATTCCAACCTTCCAAAGTCGAGATTAAGGCTTATTGATCACGAATTGAAGCTAGAGATTTATCCTTTGAACTTGAAAGGTAATCCTCCTTGATTTTTATCTTATTCCAACGGTTGAATCATTGGATTTGAAATGGTTCCTTGTGGTTTTGATGAACCACTTTCAATTAGCACGAATTAGAGTGAGTTTACTTGGATTAGGCTGTGTATGTGAGTTTTAATTCGAGACCCAAGTTAAAGAAATGTTGATTGTTGCATTTCTAGGGTTACATGTGTTTAAGTGGAGAAATTGAAAGCTACAACTTTGATATTATTGCTATCCTTTGATTATAACTTGCTTAAATGATACAAGTTCCTTGATTGTGATGAATATTGAGTGTAGTTAAGATTGTTTTTCATTTAAGTAATGAAAATGAGTTGTTATGGTACAGCTAAGGTTAGGCAGGAGCATACACGAAGTGCAGGAGTTCCACATACCGATACTACAACAGGTGAGTAGTTATTTATTAATGATTATGCTTTAATCTGATGTTGTTTTCAGATATGAAGTAGACTATGATTTGATTTGGTTGAGAATAACCAAACTTTGAGTATATGAAACAAAGAGTTAAAGTGTATGTATATTAAGAGTTATAGTGTGTATATTACACTCGAAACTGAGATAGTCCATTGAGTTTGAGTAAAACCTGATAATGAATGATACAAACAAATTAACCTTTAATTACTCACTGAGCTTTCATAGCTCATTTATCGTTTGTTATTATTGTTTGTATTAGGTTCTGGTAGCGGTGACCGCGAGAAGCAGAATATGAATGGATAGCTAGACTTGGACTTGGACTTTGATGTAGATTTTACTTTTGTTATCTTCATATATAAAGAAAACCCGGTTTTGTTTAATAGCTGTAAACCTTTTGATGTAATAGCTTAGAACTTAAACTATGCTGTTGATAACAATCTTGTGAAACTTGTTACTCTTTTGGGATTATACCTTTGATAATATATGTGTTTGACTAAACAAGTTGGTATATCCTAAATTTGAGGAACCGGGTGTTACATTTGATAACTAATTTTGGAATTTGGTTGACCAAACACCTGGCCTTAAAATAGTTGGGCGCAAATGGGTCTTCAAGAAGAAGACATACATGGATGAAAAAATATACACATACAAAGCCAGCCTAGTGGCAAAGGGTTATACCTAAACACAAGAGATTAATTATGATGGAACCTTTTTCACCAGTGGCGATGATCAAATCTATCATGATATTGTTTTCCATAACAACCTTTGATGATTATGAAATATGTCAAATGGATGTAAAAACTACTTTGCTTAACAGGAAACTTTCAGAGGATGTGTATATGGCACAACCGAAGGGTTTTGTACAATCCAAATATCCTAATAGAGTGTGTAAACTTGTAAGTCGATTTATGGACTCAAAAAAGCATCTCGCAGCTGTGATATATACTTCAATGAGAAAGTCAAAGACTTTGGGTTTTCGAGAAGCGAAGATGAGCCACGTGTATTGTCATAGATAATGGGAGTGTTGTTTTCTTTCTTGTATTGTATGTTGATGACATACTACTCATAGGAAAGGATATCCCAATGTTTCAAAGTGTTAAAACTTGGCTTGGGGATTGTTTCTCTTCGAAAGACTTGGGAGAAGCAGCATGCATGGTGTGTGTATATATATATATATATATATATATATATATATATATATATATATATATATAGGCAACTCATTGGCTTAAGCAAGAGTACATACATAGAAAAAATCTTTAAGAGATTCAAGATGCAGGACTCCAAGAAAGGGTTCGTGCCTATGCAGCATGGTATGACATTGAGTAGAGACCAATGTCCTAGTTATAGTGATGAACTAGAAAGAATGAGTCAAGTATCATATGCTTCGGTAGTGGGATCGGTCGTGTATGTCATGTTATGTAGAAGGCCTGATGTCTCTTGTGCCTTGGGCATGACGAGTCGTTATCAGGCCAATCCTGGTGAAACTCGTTGGAGTACAGTCAATAACATTTTTAAGAATCTTCAGAGGACAAAAGACGTGTTCTTGGTCAATGAGGGCATGTAAGAACTCATTGTGAGTGGTTACAGTGATGCTAGCTTCCAAACTGATAGATACGACTCATATTCGTAGCCAGGCTTTGTGTTCTTACTGGATGGTGGTGCAATAACTTGGAGGAGTACCATGCAAGAAACAGTAGCCGATTCGACAATGGAGGCTGAGATTGCAGTTAATGAACGTGCAAAAGAAGCCATGTGGATGAAGAAGTTCATCAGGGATCTCGGTGTTATTCCTAGCATTGATAGTCCTGTTGAGATATTATATGACATTGAGGGTGTAGTCGCCTTGGCTAAAGAACCCCACAGTTCACAACAGCACAAGGCATATACTCCAGAAATATTATTATATTTGAAAGCTCATTGGAGGAGGAGACATCACGACCAATAGAGTTTTATCGAAAGATAATATTGCTGATCCATTCATTAAACTATTATCACAGACCAAGCATGATTCTCATACTAGGTTCATAGGAATTAGATTTACTAATGAGTTGGTTTGAGTGTATTTAGTTTAACTTGATTTGTATTGGGAACTTAAGCAATGCGAACCTCTATTTGATTGGAGATTATTATGTGGAAAGCTTAATATATGCATAAGACAGTCATTTCATTAGTTTATCATTGTGTTCCAATTTTGTATGTCTTATTGACTTCCTGAATAATTAAATTATTATTCAAAACATCCACAATCGGTCGTACTTTTGGAAGTAAGTACAAATTCAAGGCTGACGTGAGGTATTGTTATATTATCTATAGAGATGGACATAGCATGAACATGCGCTAACCCTCATGTGTACTTAATGGAAATTAAGTATTGGAGTAACTCGTACTTATAGATTACTTCATGGAAACTGTCAAGAGTAATTATAAGATGGTAATATATTATATTCTTCAAAATGACAGTTATAAAGGAAATGTTCAGGTATGACATGATGAGCAGGTGAGGCCCGTATAGTCAAAGTTTATCTGCTCCTTCTGCATTAACAGGATAAGCGATATTCCTAGGCCCCTCGATGATTTGGTGCTGATAGCAAATGTATGGTCGTACTCAGACTGGATTGATGAAGGATCAATAATGCAGTATGTTGTCGTCATCATAAATCTCTATTAGGAAACACAATCTTAAATGTTTGAGAATGACAGAATTCCATGTTAGACGTTCATATGGATATCTTGTAGAACAAAGGAATATTTGATCACTTACCTAAGGGTTGTTTCATTATATAAGTACAACACTTGTCTAGGATGATGTACACCTTACTAGGTTAGGGAATATTAAACCATACAGTTGTTATGACATGTACAAATGGGAGACTATTGGTTATGTGCCCATGGTCATAACAAGTTGGTAATATTACTATATGTACTAAGGTCCTTTTGGGTTACATGCAAGAGATGATTTATCTAAAAGATATCGAAAGCAAACATGAGGGACTAAGTATATTAATAAGTGTAAATGTCAACGATTTGAATTTCAGATAATCCTTATCCATAAAGGGATAAGATAGTGATGATGAGTATTATAAATATCTATCATAGTGATCGAAAATATGGATAAGAAAACCCTAAAAATTTATTCTCCCCCTTTCCCCCTCCCTTGTGGGTCGATTTTCTTCATATAACTCATAGAAACGTTGCTTATTCTTCAAGCAAAGTATTATACTACTATAACGGATGCTAGATCATTGTCTTGAGTGCGATTTCATTAGAAGACTTCTGGTTTGGACTCTAATCATCCTAAACACCAGATCTGCAACTGAGGTAATTCTTGATCATTTTTTAGTTTACAGTTGCAAAAGGCGCATGATTTTGTGATATGTGGTGGAATACGATCGTTTAATTTTGCTTCCGTTGTTTATGTTTGTATTGTTATCGTATTCCAACATTGATCATTTAAATTCGATAATCATGATGGGTAATTCATCTGGAAAAACTTCTGGAAATTCTTTTACTACTTCTATGTCTTTATAAGTCTGTTTTACTTTGTCTTCAGTCAACACATAGGCCAGGAAAGATACACACCCTTTCCTGATACATCTTCGAGCCTTAGCTACACTGATAATACTTGGCACATGCTTTCTTCTCTCCCCATATACGTACACTTTTGCTCCTAGGGTTTTAACAGATACCCTCTTCTGTCCACAAGCTATCTTCGCATCATTTGCACCAAGCCAATCCATTCCAATTATTACATCAAAGGACTTAATTCCAATAGGAAGGAGATTAAGTCGAAACTTCTTGCCGTTGATGTCAAGTTCACAATCCCGATACATATGCTGAACTTCCACAAATTTCCCGTCCGCCACTTCTACCTCAAAAACTAGATCTAACAATTCTAATGGGACTTTTAATCTAGCTCCAAACCCATGGGACACAAATGAATATGTAGACCCAGAATCAAACATGACATATGCAGGTGTCGAGTTGATTAGTAGTATACCTGAGACCACATCGTGAGTCTCCTTCGCTTCCTCCCTGGTGATCTGAAAAGCTCGAGTTTTCACCTTCTGGGGTTCGGTCTTCTTCTGAGCTGTTGACACCACAGTTTCTCCTCCCTTGTTTGGGCAGTTGAAACTATAGTGCCCCATCTGATGGCATGAAAAACACTCCACTTCGCTGGCTTTCTTGGCTTTACAATCTTTCGCTTTGTGACCGAATCCGCCACAATTAAAGCAGGCATTTGATCCCGCTCGGCACTCGCCACCGTGTTCTTTCCCACATTTCTCGCACTTCTTTACACTTCCCTGTCGGCTCTGACTTGAACTCATCTTCCCTTTCTTCTTTATGTTTCCACTGTTACTAACTGTTTTTCTTTTGTCACTAAAACCAGGTCCTTCCTCTTTTCTTCGTTTCCCAACATCTTCCACAGTTCGGGCAGCATTGATCGCCCCATCTAGCGTTTCAGCTTTCTTTACTTCTAGTTCATAGTTCCATGGTAAACCCCGGACATAGCGGTTTATTCGGGACCGCTCACTGGGGTAGGATTCCCCCACAAAAGGTAGCATGTCGCAAAATTTCTTTGTATACTCGTCCACCGTCAAGTCTCCTTTCTTTATTGTTAAGAAGTCTTCGTTCATTTTCTCCAAATCTCGCGTGGGACAGAATTTATCTTTAAGACATGAAACAAACTCTGCCCACGACCAACCATATACAACATCCTTTCCCAAGCTTTCATATTTGGTGTTCCACCACACCAAAGCATCGTCCTTCAACTGCCGAGAGGCGTAGTTAACTCGGTCGTTTTCTCCACATTTGCTTGCTTGCATCACTTGTTCAATCTCTCGGACCCATCGCATTGTCACTTTGGGCTCAAAACTGCCATGGTACTCGGGCGGTTTGCAAGCCATAAAGGACTTAAAAGAGCAGCCCTTTTCTTCCTTCTTGTTCCCTCCAGTAGCCTCTTCCTCAGTCGTCTTTTTGGAGACTTCTTGTGATGATTGGGCACTAGGTTCACCCATTCGGCTGTCTATTATGTTATGCACATCCTGCTTCAGTTCATTTCGTAAGTTATTGATTAGGTACTGAATTGCTTCCATAGTGACAGGTTGTGGTGGTGGGTTTGGCTCGGCCTCATCATTTCGAAGAACATGTGGTTCACTTCCTCTTGAGGAAGTGTGACTGCCCTCACCCCTGTCAGCTTGTCTTCTGTCTCCCATTACTATATAGATGAACAAATTATTGGTTTAATACACAATTCTATATAGTATTTTGTAAACGGTAACATATTATCTCCTTATCGTGACTGCATTATTATAGCAGTTATACTCACTCCATGACTTCTATAAGTCTAAGTGTACCTCTATATTACTAAGGCACCTTACTACTACTCGTGCTAGTTTAAGACTAGGATGGTATTCCAACCTAATTCGCTTAAACTATGGCTCTGATACCAAAACTGTAACACCCCTTTTCTCAAACCATATTTAAAATACAAATACAGTTTTCAAACATATTTTACAACTTGTGGCTATAAAATAGCCACTTAAATTTTTGTTTTATTTTACAAACTTAAACTCGAGGGGTATTACAGACTCAATACAGATAACCATAATTTAAACTTACAGTGTACAATAACGGTCCCAACTGCAACTCTCGCTCCTTCACCTAAGTACATAGCATTTCAAAAACATAGTATACGTGAGACATAAAGTCTCGTGAGTAATATGGGTTTAGACCCAAAACTTTTCTATTCAAAACTTGAAATATCAAAAGTACATTGCTAAAAACTGATTTATTTCATAAATCTCAAAATATCTTTTCTTCTTTACTTTCAAACTTTAAAAAGACTTTCTTTCATAAAACTGCTTTCTTTCTCATTTTCTCGTGACCAACTGAAACTTATGAATTAAGTTAATTAATTCATTCAACTAGCTCCCCTCGCGGGACAGAACAGATCTGCCCACTCGGTTATGCTCATTCTGTCTCCCCTTTGTGACTTGGAACGAATTCAAGCACAAGGGTATACTAAGCTAGACAACTACTTCGCGACGGGAGGTACCATCCCAGTAGTGTCTTCTGATCCCCCGATTATATGGGTGATCCTAGTCCGGACAACTGGCTCATACTTCTTTCTTTCTTTAATTCTTACTTCATTTCATCTCAAATTGGTCAAATGTGACACAATTTGTAAACAACTCATACTCAAATATTTTTATAACTCTTTGCTAAAAATACTTTCAAAACTGCTTTTGACATCTTAGTTCCTATAAGGAACTTCTTTCAAAATACTTTGCAAACTACTTTAAAAATCTGCTTTTAACACTAAGCCCTTATATAGAGTTTCATTAAAAACTATTTTCCAAATTTTAGTATTTATAAACATTTGGAAATCTTATCTTTCTGAAAATAATATTTTGCTATGTACTATAGAAATCCTCATAAAACTCACCTTGGTTCTATTACGGTTTACTAAGCTTCACGTACGGCTTTTCCCTTCCCGTGCTCAACAACGTTTGAAGCACCACCTATACAAATAGTATATATAAATACTCAATATAATTAACTTTATAATGCTAAAGTCTCATATGACATGACTCCAGGTTATAATAGATGTATAACCATTAATAAGATCGTTTTACGGTTTTCTCCGAAATACGCGTATATTGCTACAGTAATCCCGAGGGGTCGTATTTCAGTTCCGACTCTTTTCCATGTAATCTTATCCCATATTAGACTTGTGTTTCAAATTTGAAGTCAATTGGACAAGTCTAGCTCAAATTCCAAAATTAAGTTTTGAAGTGAATAGTACTTTTCGCCACTGCCGCTACAGTGACTTTTCCGCAAGGTCGAATTACGGATTTGACCATTCCCGACATGTTCTTATACCATGTTAGGGTTATGTCTAAAATTTCAGGTCAATCGGACGTGTCTAGCTATAGTTTCTAGCGTTTGGAATATTTGAGATTTTTAACATTTTTAGTCCCTGCCTGGCCCTGACTGAAGGCGCACTGCGCCTGGCTAGGGGCGCACTGCGCCTGGGCGCACCCCGCCCTGGTCCTGGGCGCACTGCGCCTGGATCCTGGGCAGTGACCTGATCAGTCGCGATTTGTGCACTGTAGCATGCAGTTTTCACCCATTAAGCACTTATTTCAGTTCTTATTCGTATGGGGTTTGTTCTAGGATTAAAACCCTTGACTAATAACACATTTTAAGCCATTAAAAACACTTCAATAACTCAATTGCAGAAATTAAAGTTCTTGGCTAAACTTGAAAATTCTCAAGAATAGCATTCTACTTTCATGTTTTTAAGTTAAGTTCTTAACTAATAGCTTATTGGAAGCATTAGCTACTTAACCCACATGATTTATAACTGCAATTTCAGTTTCAATTCCATCAAAAAACCCAAATGAAGAACACACCCAAAAACTAGGTTAAAGAAGATGAAATCTTACCTTGGAATCACTAATTCCAATTCCCTCCTTGATTTCCTTTGATTTCTTGGCTAATGTCTCTTCTTCTTTGCTCTTTCCCGCTGCCTCTCGTGCTCTCTGGAACTCTCTGGAGAAGTTTTTCTTAATCCCTCAAATGATAGGCATAATAACTAATAGATAATATATATATATCTATTTATATAAAAACTTTACATTTAAGTCCTTTGGTTACCAATTTCTCTTCAAAAATGGTCCAAAGGTCTTAACTTTTCCTTTTATGCTTCATTACTTCCAACTTAACATTTTCTTAACATTTTTTGGTCATTTTCATGTCAAATGACCAATTTGCCCTTTTTGGTCAAATTTCACTATTCATGCGGCAAAACATCAAATTTCTCATGAACTTTTATTTCTCATTCTATTAATACATATTATTACACATAATAGTCTTACAACGTGACAAATGACCGTTTTACCCTTTTTGACTTTTTCGCGGGTTCTTACAGTCACCCCTCCTTAAGCGGATTTCGTCCTCGGAATCTTTTCGTAATCCGTGAAATTTGGATATCTTCTCTTCATTTCTGCTAACGTCTCCCAAGTTAGGTTTGACCCTAATGGATGCTTCCACTTGACTAGAACAAGGTCAATCTCTTTATTCCTTAGCTTTTTAGTCTGCATTTCTAGGATGGCTTCGGGTTCCTCAATCAGTTTGCTAGGAGTTTCCACCCTCAGGTCAGTATACGGTATTAGTAACTCTTCTTTACCAAAGTACTTTTTCAAGTAGCATACATGAAAGGTATCATGTATTCCACTGAGTTCGGGTGGTAACTCTATCTTGAATGCTTGTAATCCAACTCTCTTCAAGATTCTAAAAGGTCCAATGTATCTTGGACTCAGCTTTCCTCTCTTGCCAAATCTGACCACTCTTTTCCATGGTGACACTTTTATCATCACCAAATCTCCTTCTTGCAAGTCATACGGTCTCTTCTTTAAATTTGAGTAACTCTTTTGCCGATCTTGTGCTGCTTTCATGTTGGCTTGAATTACTCCAATCTTCTCATTAGTTACTCTAACAATCTCTGGCCCTGTAAGTTTAGTCTCACCCGCTTCCAACCAACATAAAGGAGTTCTACACTTTCTACCATATAATGCCTCAAAAGGTGGCATTTTAATGCTAGAATGGTAGCTATTGTTGTATGCAAACTCCACTAATGGCAGGTGTTCATCCCAACTACATCCAAATTCCATCACGCACGATCGTAGCATATCTTCTAATGTCTGGATCGTTCGTTCACTCTGACCATCCGTTTGTGGATGATACGCTGTACTTAGCTGAATTCTTGTCCGCATTTTATCTTGTAAGGCTCTCCAAAAATTAGAGGTAAATCTGGGGTCTCTGTCTGACACGATAGACAACGGTGCACCATATCTTCTTAACACTTCATCTGAATACAACTGGGCTAACTGCTCCAATGGAGTAGTTTCTTTTATGGCTAGAAATAGTGCACTCTTGGTCAACCGGTCTACTATGACCCATATACTATCATGACCTCTTCTCGTCCTCGGTAACCCGACAACCAAGTCCATGGTTACATCTTCCCACTTTCCGGCTGGAATATGCAATGACTGAGCATCTCCATGCGGGACCTGATGTTCCGCCTTGACTTGTGCACAAATAACACACTTGGAGATGTACTTAGCTATCCTCTTCTTCATTCCAGGCCACCAATACTGTCTTTTCAAATCTTGATAAGTCTTGGTACTCCCAGGATGAATGGAATACTTTGACTTATGCGACTCTTCTAGAATCAGCTTTCTCAAACCTCCTGCTTTCGGTACCCAAATGCGGTTTCTGTAGGTCTTTAATCCTTGGCTATTAGTTTCAAACTGAATGTCTTTTCCTAGCTTTTCATCTTTTAAGTCTCCACTTTCTTCAACTTTCTGTTGAGCTACTTTAATTTGTTCGATAATGCTGGACACCAATTCTATGCGCATCGACCTTGCCTTGATTCTTTTCTCAGGAGCTTTTCTACTTAATGCATCTGCTACAACATTTGCTTTACCCGGATGGTATATAATGTCACAATCATAGTCACTGATCAGCTCTAGCCATCTGCTCTGTCTCATGTTCAACTCTTTTTGAGTGAACACATACTGCAAACTCTTGTGATCGGTGAATAGCTTGCACTTTGTACCATACAAGTAATGTCTCCAAATCTTCAAGGAAAATACGATCGCTGCAAGTTCTAGATCGTGAGTTGTGTACTTTTTCTCTGGATCTTTCAACTGTCTAGAAGCGTATGCTATAACCTTCCCTCTTTGCATCAACACACAGCCAAGCCCCCGATGTGAGGCATCGCTGTACACTTCAAAGTCTTCCGTCCCATCTGGCAATGTAAGGACAGGCGCATTACACAACTTCTCTTTTAAGGTAGCAAAAGCTCTTTCTTGTTCCTCTTGCCATCTGAATTTCTCTTCTTTCCGGGTTAGTCGTGTAAGTGGTACTGCTATACGGGAGAAATCTTGAATAAATCTCCTGTAATACCCGGCAAGACCGAGAAAACTTCTAACTTCTGTTGGCGTCTTAGGAGGCTCCCATTTCATTACCGCTTCAACTTTCGCTGGATCAACTTTTATACCTTGGATAGAAACAACATGTCCAAGGAACTGCACTTCTCTCATCCAAAACTCGCACTTGGAGAACTTTGCATATAGCTGTTCCCGCTTCAAAGTCTCAAGTACCAACCGCAAATGGCTCGCATGCTCTTCTTTATTCTTTGAGTAGATCAGAATGTCATCTATGAATTATAACAAACCGGTCTAAGAATGGTTTACAGACCCGATTCATTAAATCCATAAAGATCGCTGGTGCATTCGTAAGACCAAATGGCATCACTAAAAACTCGTAATGCCCGTATCGTGTACGGAACGCCGTCTTCTCTACATCACTTTCTTTTACCCTGACTTGATGATACCCAGATCTCAAATCAATTTTTGAGAAATAATCTGCTCCTTGCAACTGGTCAAATAAATCGTCTATTCTGTGCAACGGGTAACGGTTCTTGATAGTAATTTTTTTCAATTCTCTGTAATCAATGCACATCCGCATTGATCCATCCTTCTTCTTCACAAACAGAACTGGAGCACCCTACGGAGAAGAACTAGGCCTGATGAAACCTTTATCGAGTAACTCCTGCAACTGGGACATTAGTTCCCGCATCTCTGTTGGTGCTAACCGGTACGGTGCTCGGGCTATTGGGGAAGCTCCTGGCACAAGATCTATTCGGAACTCAACTTGCCTTTCTGGTGGCAAGCCTGGTAATTCATCTGGAAAAACTTCTGGAAATTCTTTTACTACTTCTATGTCTTTATAAGTCTGTTTTACTTTGTCTTCAGTCAACACATAGGCCAGGAAAGATACACACCCTTTCCTGATACATCTTCGAGCCTTAGCTACACTGATAATACTTGGCACATGCTTTCTTCTCTCCCCATATACGTACACTTTTGCTCCTAGGGTTTTAACAGATACCCTCTTCTGTCCACAAGCTATCTTCGCATCATTTGCACCAAGCCAATCCATTCCAATTATTACATCAAAGGACTTAATTCCAATAGGAAGGAGATTAAGTCGAAACTTCTTGCCGTTGATGTCAAGTTCACAATCCCGATACATATGCTGAACTTCCACAAATTTCCCGTCCGCCACTTCTACCTCAAAAACTAGATCTAACAATTCTAATGGGACTTTTAATCTAGCTCCAAACCCATGGGACACAAATGAATATGTAGACCCAGAATCAAACATGACATATGCAGGTGTCGAGTTGATTAGTAGTATACCTGAGACCACATCGTGAGTCTCCTTCGCTTCCTCCCTGGTGATCTGAAAAGCTCGAGTTTTCACCTTCTGGGGTTCGGTCTTCTTCTGAGCTGTTGACACCACAGTTTCTCCTCCCTTGTTTGGGCAGTTGAAACTATAGTGCCCCATCTGATGGCATGAAAAACACTCCACTTCGCTGGCTTTCTTGGCTTTACAATCTTTCGCTTTGTGACCGAATCCGCCACAATTAAAGCAGGCATTTGATCCCGCTCGGCACTCGCCACCGTGTTCTTTCCCACATTTCTCGCACTTCTTTACACTTCCCTGTCGGCTCTGACTTGAACTCATCTTCCCTTTCTTCTTTATGTTTCCACTGTTACTAACTGTTTTTCTTTTGTCACTAAAACCAGGTCCTTCCTCTTTTCTTCGTTTCCCAACATCTTCCACAGTTCGGGCAGCATTGATCGCCCCATCTAGCGTTTCAGCTTTCTTTACTTCTAGTTCATAGTTCCATGGTAAACCCCGGACATAGCGGTTTATTCGGGACCGCTCACTGGGGTAGGATTCCCCCACAAAAGGTAGCATGTCGCAAAATTTCTTTGTATACTCGTCCACCGTCAAGTCTCCTTTCTTTATTGTTAAGAAGTCTTCATTCATTTTCTCCAAATCTCGCGTGGGACAGAATTTATCTTTAAGACATGAAACAAACTCTGCCCACGACCAACCATATACAACATCCTTTCCCAAGCTTTCATATTTGGTGTTCCACCACACCAAAGCATCGTCCTTCAACTGCCGAGAGGCGTAGTTAACTCGGTCGTTTTCTCTACATTTGCTTGCTTGCATCACTTGTTCAATCTCTCGGACCCATCGCATTGTCACTTTGGGCTCAAAACTGCCATGGTACTCGGGAGGTTTGCAAGCCATAAAGGACTTAAAAGAGCAGCCCTTTTCTTCCTTCTTGTTCCCTCCAGTAGCCTCTTCCTCAGTCGTCTTTTTGGAGACTTCTTGTGATGATTGGGCACTAGGTTCACCCATTCGGCTGTCTATTATGTTATGCACATCCTGCTTCAGTTCATTTCGTAAGTTATTGATTAGGTACTGAATTGCTTCCATAGTGACAGGTTGTGGTGGTGGGTTTGGCTCGGCCTCATCATTTCGAAGAACATGTGGTTCACTTCCTCTTGAGGAAGTGTGACTGCCCTCACCCCTGTCAGCTTGTCTTCTGTCTCCCATTACTATATAGATGAACAAATTATTGGTTTAATACACAATTCTATATAGTATTTTGTAAACGGTAACATATTATCTCCTTATCGTGACTGCATTATTATAGCAGTTATACTCACTCCATGACTTCTATAAGTCTAAGTGTACCTCTATATTACTAAGGCACCTTACTACTACTCGTGCTAGTTTAAGACTAGGATGGTATTCCAACCTAATTCGCTTAAACTATGGCTCTGATACCAAAACTGTAACACCCCTTTTCTCAAACCATATTTAAAATACAAATACAGTTTTCAAACATATTTTACAACTTGTGGCTATAAAATAGCCACTTAAATTTTTGTTTTATTTTACAAACTTAAACTCGAGGGGTATTACAGACTCAATACAGATAACCATAATTTAAACTTACAGTGTACAATAACGGTCCCAACTGCAACTCTCGCTCCTTCACCTAAGTACATAGCATTTCAAAAACATAGTATACGTGAGACATAAAGTCTCGTGAGTAATATGGGTTTAGACCCAAAACTTTTCTATTCAAAACTTGAAATATCAAAAGTACATTGCTAAAAACTGATTTATTTCATAAATCTCAAAATATCTTTTCTTCTTTACTTTCAAACTTTAAAAAGACTTTCTTTCATAAAACTGCTTTCTTTCTCATTTTCTCGTGACCAACTGAAACTTATGAATTAAGTTAATTAATTCATTCAACTAGCTCCCCTCACGGGACAGAACAGATCTGCCCACTCGGTTATGCTCATTCTGTCTCCCCTTTGTGACTTGGAACGAATTCAAGCACAAGGGTATACTAAGCTAGACAACTACTTCGCGACGGGAGGTACCATCCCAGTAGTGTCTTCTGATCCCCCGATTATATGGGTGATCCTAGTCCGGACAACTGGCTCATACTTCTTTCTTTCTTTAATTCTTACTTCATTTCATCTCAAATTGGTCAAATGTGACACAATTTGTAAACAACTCATACTCAAATATTTTTATAACTCTTTGCTAAAAATACTTTCAAAACTGCTTTTGACATCTTAGTTCCTATAAGGAACTTCTTTCAAAATACTTTGCAAACTACTTTAAAAATCTGCTTTTAACACTAAGCCCTTATATAGAGCTTCATTAAAAACTATTTTCCAAATTTTAGTATTTATAAACATTTGGAAATCTTATCTTTCTGAAAATAATATTTTGCTATGTACTATAGAAATCCTCATAAAACTCACCTTGGTTCTATTACGGTTTACTAAGCTTCACGTACGGCTTTTCCCTTCCCGTGCTCAACAACGTTTGAAGCACCACCTATATAAATAGTATATATAAATACTCAATATAATTAACTTTATAATGCTAAAGTCTCATATGACATGACTCCAGGTTATAATAGATGTATAACCATTAATAAGATCGTTTTACGGTTTTCTCCGAAATACGCGTATACTGCTACAGTAATCCCGAGGGGCCGTATTTCAGTTCCGACTCTTTTCCATGTAATCTTATCCCATATTAGACTTGTGTTTCAAATTTGAAGTCAATTGGACAAGTCTAGCTCAAATTCCAAAATTAAGTTTTGAAGTGAATAGTACTTTTCGCCACTGCCGCTACAGTGACTTTTCCGCAAGGTCGAATTACGGATTTGACCATTCCCGACATGTTCTTATACCATGTTAGGGTTATGTCTAAAATTTCAGGTCAATCGGACGTGTCTAGCTATAGTTTCTAGCGTTTGGAATATTTGAGATTTTTAACATTTTTAGTCCCTGCCTGGCCCTGACTGAAGGCGCACTGTGCCTGGGCGCACCCCGCCCTGGTCCTGGGCGCACTGCGCCTGGATCCTGGGCAGTGACCTGATCAGTCGCGATTTGTGCACTGTAGCATGCAGTTTTCACCCATTAAGCACTTATTTCAGTTCTTATTCGTATGGGGTTTGTTCTAGGATTAAAACCCTTGACTAATAACACATTTTAAGCCATTAAAAACACTTCAATAACTCAATTGCAGAAATTAAAGTTCTTGGCTAAACTTGAAAATTCTCAAGAATAGCATTCTACTTTCATGTTTTTAAGTTAAGTTCTTAACTAATAGCTTATTGGAAGCATTAGCTACTTAACCCACATGATTTATAACTGCAATTTCAGTTTCAATTCCATCAAAAAACCCAAATGAAGAACACACCCAAAAACTAGGTTAAAGAAGATGAAATCTTACCTTGGAATCACTAATTCCAATTCCCTCCTTGATTTCCTTTGATTTCTTGGCTAATGTCTCTTCTTCTTTGCTCTTTCCCGCTGCCTCTCGTGCTCTCTGGAACTCTCTGGAGAAGTTTTTCTTAATCCCTCAAATGATAGGCATAATAACTAATAGATAATATATATATATCTATTTATATAAAAACTTTACATTTAAGTCCTTTGGTTACCAATTTCTCTTCAAAAATGGTCCAAAGGTCTTAACTTTTCCATTTATGCTTCATTACTTCCAACTTAACATTTTCTTAACATTTTTTGGTCATTTTCATGTCAAATGACCAATTTGCCCTTTTTGGTCAAATTTCACTATTCATGCGGCAAAACATCAAATTTCTCATGAACTTTTATTTCTCATTCTATTAATACATATTATTACACATAATAGTCTTACAATGTGACAAATGACCGTTTTACCCTTTTTGACTTTTTCGCGGGTTCTTACACTAATCTTGTCTCTTTTTGAATAAAGGTTTTAAAAATTCAAAACTGATGTGATTTTTAATTAAGTCATTTATCCACTTCTAGTTTCTAATTATAATGCATTTACTTTGATATATTAATAAACTTAATCCATCATGTTTACTTTTGATATCTTTTAGCTAATTCATTTCTTGCGTGTAACCCAAAAGAACCGTGGTATATATATATATATATATATATATATATATATATATATATATATATATATATATATATATATATATATATATATATATATATATATATATATATATATATATCACCAACTTGTTGTTACCATGGGCATATAGTTCGACTCATGGATTCCTTAATCCCGATCGTATATTCCTCCTTAACCAAGATTCACGTATAAAAAGTGCCAAAATTATAATTTTTGTAGGTTATAATGAATCAACAGTAACCGAACTTTTAATGTGTTATCCTTCTTCCAAATTTAGTCGTCTTGTGTTGCATAATTTAGTGCATTTCTTAAAGTACAAGTAAATTCAACTTCGATTTTGATGTGTTTGTTGGGAATGGCCTAAAGACGAGGTGTGAAAAAAAAAAAAAGATTAAAATTTAAAATTTTAAAAATTGAAAATTAATAGACAGCTGCCATTAACGTAGAAAAGCTGTCTTCATTGAATGAAGGAGGGGTTCTTGGATTAATAGTTGAGATTGGAGGAAATCCAATTTAATGTTTTCATCAAAGCTATTATTGAAGATTTATTATATAATTTCGGGATCCGTGAACATTAACATTTGTTCATGCAATATACGTGACCATCCACATAAAATGACGTTAGTTTGACATTAAGATTGTTTTCATTAATTTAATCAGGAAAATATTTTTATTTTGTCTATTTTGTGGTTAAGTTTTATATTAATATGATTACATACACATTTATAATTTGTTTTTATTGTCGTATCTATCAACATTTATCTTATAACTTTTAACAAATATACTATATTAATTAACAATGATTTATACATTATAAATACTAAGATCAATATCACGGTGTTTTTTAATTAGGAGATGATTTTGTAAAATGTATAACTTAACCATAAGGCTAGGGGGAGTAGCTTCGCCAAACTCCTCGCCATCCCCCTCGCCATCCCTCGCTAAGCCACACCGCCTCCCCTCGCCATCCATCTCGCTGAAGACCTCTCGCCAAAGAATCGACGAGCTCGCCAACGGCTAGTTTCCATTTTCCATTTTCCATTTTCCATTTTATATTTTCCAAACCAAAATCTTTTAAAACCTTTACAAAAACCTTTATAAAATTCAAAAAATTTTATAAAAAAAACTAGCCGTTACATCTTCCCCTATATAAACACAACCCTTCTACTCTTTTATTCACACAATCATCCCCTCTCTTCTTCCAAAATCACTCTCAAAGTTCATTCAACATGTCTTCAAGCCAAAACAAAAACACCAAATCATCCAAAGCATCCAAAGCTAGCAAAAAAAATAAAATCCGTCCCTACTTCAATTGCAACCCCTCCGGCCGGATGTTATGTACCTCAACCGGTTGACCCTTCGATGGGATATGGTCAATATTGGGGTATGCAACACCAATATGTCAACAATTGGTTACAACAAGCTTCTTCACCACAACCATCTCCAACACAACCAACACCACCACAAATGTTTTCACAACAAATGTCTCCACCGCTAGAATCACTTTCCCAATTCACTCCCAACTCCCAATTTTTAAGAAATGCACCCCGCCGCCTAGAACAAGACAACTCAGACGATGAAGATGAAGAACCCGAACAAGCTGAAGAACAAGA
Source organism: Cichorium intybus (assembly GCA_023525715.1). Taxonomy (NCBI): domain Eukaryota; kingdom Viridiplantae; phylum Streptophyta; class Magnoliopsida; order Asterales; family Asteraceae; genus Cichorium; species Cichorium intybus. The sequence goes on from CM042010.1 coordinate 139,309,054, forward strand.
AGAAGAAGAAGAAGAAGAAGAAGACACCGGGCCAACTAACAAAGGCAAAGCCCCTAGGATCAGCTGGCTTGATGACGAGGTCCGAGCTTTGGGCGAAGCTTGGGTGGATTGTTCGTAAGAAGCCGAGACAGGAATCAACCAAACTACAAACGCCTTCAAAGTGAAGGTGTGGAATTGTTGGTGTCGACGAATGGGTTCCAGCTACCGCAATCCCAATTCACTGTACTCAAAGTGGCGCACTTGCAACAAAAGTGCAATGGAGTTCCAAGGGTGCCATGCCGAAGTTGAGAGACAAATACAAAGTGGAGCCAATGGTGACGACGTTATGGCTCAAGCGAGGCTCTTGTACCATGCCCAATATGGTACTCACTTTAACCAAGAGGTCTTTTGACGTGCGGTCAAAGACTACGAGAAGTGGAGAGAGCGAGAGTCCTTTGACCAATTTGTTGTCCACTTATCAAAGAGGCACAAAGCCTTCGAATCCACACAATCCCCTTCCTCCGAATTCAACCTCAATAATGATCCGCCACGTCCCATGAGACGTGATGAAGCAAAGAGAAAGACAAGAGGCAAAAGTCAAGCCACTAGCACTAGCACAAATAGTAGTGTGCATGAAGATATAGTGGCTTTGGCCGGCAATGTTGACACGTTCAAGGAAGCTCAATTGATCAAGCAAGCTAACTTGAAGCTCAAACAGAGTATGCAGCTACGGAAAATCCTACAAGAAGACATATCGGGGAAGACGGGGTTCGAGTACCAAATCGCAATTGAAATGAAGAAGGATGCAGCGAGGCAATTGAGATATCATTTCGATGAGTAGTTTGTAGTTTAATTTATTTTTTTAATTTATGTTTTTAATTTTAATGTAATGCATTTTAATTTTAATGAGATGGTACTTTTTTATTTTATATTTGGTTTTAATAATATATAAATAATTTAAAAAAAAGATTTAATAAAATAGTTTAGCATGAAGTTCAGCATGTGCTGACCACTACCACCATTTTTGGTCAGCATGTGCTAAACTTGCTGAATGCTGACGTGACATAGTTTAGCACATGCTGAACATGCTAACCACTCCCTCCAGCCTAAGTTATTACATTAATGTACATTTAAATAATTTTCACATTACAGAGTGAATATTAGTATATTGCCAAGTAAAATGAAAATAACAACGTGGGTATGAATACTACATAGTAAATAGTACAAATTATTTGTTTTTCCTATTAATGGGTAATTATATTTCTTTCAATTTTTACATCTACTTTTCTTAACATGTATATCTAGGGGTGAGCATATGGACCGGGGAATCGGGAACCGAACCGGAACCGGCCCGGGAACCGGAAGTACCGATCGGGCCTGGCCCGTGTCTCAATTTTTTGGGATTTTTGGAACAGGGAACCGGACCGCGGAACCGACCCAAAACCAGGAACCGGACCGGGGTACCACTTATAATATTTGCAAATTTTGTCATCATTCGGAAATTTTCTAGCTCGATTATCAACATGATCACCGTTCTATGCATCATGTAGTTCTACGTGATATTGCCTTGGTTTCCCTTCCTAGACTATGGTTTAATCTTTGTTATCTCTCTAGAATCTAGATTTATTTTTTGTGTAAATATATATTTTAATTTAATTGGTAATGTAAGATTTTAGAAAGTTTAGGTTGTTTTTTTATAAAAACTCCAAGCCTTGTCTATTTATTCTACTTAACCAATCCGACTTTAAATGTATGAGGCGTTAATTATTTCACACTGTTTTAATTTAAATTAGTCTTTCTATTTAGTGATAATTTAAATGAGGCGTTAATTATTTAACACTGTTTTATTGAGGCGTTAATTATTTCACACGTTGCTAATTCGCGTTAACTGGTTCCAACTTTTAGGAACCGGCAAGAACCGGAACCGGTAGAACTGGCGGTCCGGTTCGGTTCCATATTTTCACCATATTCCGGTTCCCGGTCCGGGTTCGAGTCGGGCCGGTTCCGGCCGGTTCGGTTCCTTTGCTCATCCCTATAATGAATAGTATATCAATTGCATAATTCTACATTCAGTTAACATTATTTTTAGAGCAACCAACCATATATTATTAGACCAATTAGATAGCAATTTTTAAATTAACTAAAAAGGGACTTTTATGTCAATCAACTTGACAAATCCAAGGTTTTTAGATCTAGAGAAACGGTTATTGGAACACCCATCGTACATGCAATTTGAAAAAGTAATCAAAGATAAAAGTTATAAGGTATTTTGAAATACAATAATCAATTTAAGAAAACAATTTGCCGACGAATGTCCTGAACGATGAAGTCTTTAACATCTAGCATACGATTGATAACGCGTTTTTATATCGTATTATTATGCGTTATTTGGGTGTTTTATTTGAATTATTGTTATAACTCGATTGAATACATTCGGTATTCTTGGAAATTATCTTTGGTATAAAATGTACTAAAATACAGGAAAACGGAGCAAATTTGGACAAGGATCAGGGGTCAGGAAGTTAGCAGTGCGAACGTAATTTAGCGGCTCCAACTGTAGATTGCACCCGGAGTTCAAAACTCAAATCAAATTTAATCAAAGCGAGATAATAGTGAGTTTGTTAATTAGAGGCGCTAACTACCCCTGTTAGTGATGCTAACTCACTAGAATCTACCACTATAAATAAAAGACTCCAGCCTAGTTTCAAAGCATCCCCGGGCATTCCAGGCGGATGGAACAGCATCCATCGAGAGTTCTATGGATCTCAAAGCTTGTTTTCGTTCTTATTTGGTTTCTTTTCAATAGTTCAGTTAGAGGGTCATTGTTTTGGCCATTTAGTCGGTTTTATAGTTTTGATATCAACTCGGTATTAGAGTATTCCGAATCCAGGAATTTCTCTGATTACTTAACGTTGAGTTTTAGATCTCAGAAGAATCATTCGACTCCTGTAGTTCGTTGGTAGTAGTTTGGTTAATCATTATTAGCTTGAACGATTGTTACGGTTTTTCGGTTTTTTATTGAATGAAGTTTTTTTAAAGTGTGTCTTTAATCTATTGTTGCTTGAGCATCGGATCTGAAAGTTTTATTTACTTTACAATTGGTTCCAATCCTGAGTTTGGTTTGTTCCAAGTGTTTGCGATTCTCTGACTATAGTGACACTTTAGCTAGATAGTTTATTAGACACAAAGTGTCAACCATGGACTCATTGGTTCGACCCTTACTTACCCTAGCTATTAGAGTAGTAAGGTTTTTATTACTTTTGACTGCATCAACGACTGCGCACGTCAATGGTACACACTTAGCTTGGTCTTCCAGGTACCTAGATTAAGCCCTTAAGTACCACACATGGGGTAGCAAATCCTACATGCAGGTGTAGTTCGTCTACATTCCCATCACAACAGCTTAAAGCTCCAAATTTGGGTACCCTTAAGTGCCAAACAAGTCTCAACCCATTATAAAGTAGATGGATCATGATCGAAAATCATTTTTGGATAAGAAGGTTATCGCTAATATCAAAACTCTTTTATTAAAAGTTTTCATTAATACATCATGTATTACTATAGCACATAAATATTGCATATAATAGATCACATAAATGAAAACATCAAAAATACATCAAATGTATTAAGGAATACATGTGTTATTAGTCAATGAACTCACCTTAGTAGTTGTGGATCCTCTATTCCACTTCTAATGATGATTAGATGCTTAACTGTCGCATTAAGAGCAATACTACATAAGTAATTAGTCACTAATTACCTCCCTAGATATCTAAATTAAGACAATTAAACTTTAATACCTCGTTATATCATTTAGACACTATTCTTATGTCCATAGAATATTAATGGAAGCAATTAGAGGTTAAACGGACAAAAAATGGAAATGTTACAAAATATAAACATTTTAGAGAATTACATGGTAAGTAAATTTGCTTTTGAAATTATGTAGTTGTGTAATTTTACAAATCTATACAAAACGAGTAAAAACTCTAAAAATTCTTCCATAACTTGTGAAATTTGATTCCAAGACTTTTGATTCGAATTCTAATGACTTAGGATAGTATAATAGAGTTCAAAAGTTTGTTGGAACATTAAATTACATCCTTAAAAATGATCAAAACATAAATCCAATATAATAAGTCTTAAATTTCAAGTTTAACCTTCCAGTACATTGGCTTGCAATTAAAAAGCATAAACCAAACTTCTTAGGGGGTGTTTGGGATTACTTATTTAACTCAATAAATACTTTTGGGTAAAAGTGTTTATTAACTTTGACTTTTCATAAAAGAGTTTTTAAAAAAGTATTTGGATAAACTTATATGGTGGCAAGAAACTATAAGTTGATAAGTTGTTTTTAAAAAAGTGTTTAGGTAAATAGATGAGAGTATTTTGGTCTAAAAAAAGCTTGGAGCTTTTCAAAAAGTTAATAAGTTACACCCTCCTTACTTATAATTTATTGACTTATCAAGAGTTTGAAAAAAAAGGTTTTAAAATGACTTATTTGTTTCCCAAACATTTTTTTAATTTATTGACTTTTCAAAAAGCCAACAAGTCAATAAGCTAATTTCTACCACAATCCCAGATCAACCTACTTACTCATGCTTCAAACATTAAATAACTTATTAGACACAAAGGCTTATAATTTCAAAAGATATAGTGGAATTTACTACCTCACAAGCTTTGCTTTGGATATTTTGATTTAGATTCATCAAGGTTCTTCAATAATGCTTCTGATATCTCAATTTTATCCTAAACATTTGGTTCTCACACTCCCCTAGCTTCACATAGTTTGAAAATAAAATTGGAAGGGGAGTTGGGGAACTTAGACTAAATATTTCACTACTTGAAATATTTGGCCCCTAAACTTCTTAACTTTTGATTTAGTTTGAAATGACACCAAAATGACATTTCTAACCGAATAGTCTAACATTAACCTAGAATGTCAGTACCTTAAAATTTTGATCAAAAACCTAGTTAACTAAGTTAAGTCAAAGTCATACCCTAATTTTTATAATTGGCAAAATTATCCCCACGACATTCTAATTTTCCGTTAAACATAAAATGACGTTCTATTTAACATCCCTAGGCCCTTAACGTCTATTTTAATACTAGATGTTAGAATTATTAAAAAATTATCATGTATTCTAGTTAGATAAACACAATCAAGCGTCTTTCCTCAATTTCTAATTTCAAAGTTCTTAACTTCAAGTTTAACCAAACAATTAATTAAATCTAATTAAATTATTTTTAATTTCTTTGTTATCTAATATTTTAAGTCTATTATCTTTACTTATTTAATATTCATATTTAATTTTAATTTATAAATTTTATTTTATAGGGAATTTCACTTAGGATGCTCATTACATACTATAACGAATCAAGTTTGTTACTCTAATTCATAATTTATCTTAAGGCCACTAATCCATGTAATCTTTCATTAACTTCAAGTCGTTTAATTTGATCCTTTACATTTCCACAACATGAATAGATACTTACTGAAAATGTAAGAAATAGAGAGAGAAAGTTGAGAGAAAGAGAGATTTCATTATTCCATTGTTATCATTACAAATGAGAGTACTAACTGTATAAAGAAGACTGACTTCAGAAACATAACAGAATTGCTGACATGTCATTCTCTAACAGATTCTCTCAACTAACATTTTAACAGAACTGCTGACCTGTCTTTATGAACAAACCCCCTCAAGCTGATGGAGGGAAACGACACACAGCTTGGAGCATAATTGACTAAACCGTTGATTGGAGAGTCCTTTTGTTAAAACATCAGCAGGCTGTAGAGAAGTAGGAACATAGGAAACATTTATGGTTTTAGCCAACACCATATCTCGTATGAAATGAAGATCTATTTCAATGTGTTTTGTTCTTTGATGAAAAATAGGATTTGCAGCTAAATAGGTGGCCCCCAAATTATCACACCAAAGGGTAGGACATGATGAAAGAGGAACATGAAGTTCTTTTAGAAGAGAGAATAACCAGGTTAATTCAGCAGCAGTATGAGCAATTGCTCTATATTCTGCTTCAGTACTTGATCTAGCAACTGTTTGTTGTTTCTTTGAGCTCCAACTAACTAAATTTCCACCAAGATAAAAGCATAGCCAGTAGTAGATCGTCTATCATCAGGGCATCCAGCCCAATCAGCATCTGAATACGCATGAAGACTGAAATCCAACGATTTACTTATTGTAAGACCATGATGTAATGTTCCATGTAAATACGTCAAAATTCTTTTAACTGCTCCCCAATGTCTATCAGTTGGTTGATGCATGAATTGAGATACTTTGCTTATAGCATATGCAATTTCAGGTCTTGTGATGACTAAATATTGCAAAGAGCCCACAGTGCTTCTATAAAGAGCTGGATCACTTAAGATCACACTAGAATATTTTGAGAGTTGTCTTCCTGGAGAAACAGGTGTAGGATAAGGTTTGCAATCACGAAGTCCTGCCTTTTCCAATAGATCAAGAACATATCTTTCTTGACTTAAATGAAGATGATGAGATGTAAAGGTAGCTTGAATTCCTAGAAACTGACTTAATTGACCCAAGTCTTTGAGGGCAAATTTGGAATTCAATTGTTGAATGAGATTTGAAATAAACACAAAAGAGTTACCAGTGATGATGATATCATCTACGTAAACCAGAACATAGCAAATGTCTTCTCCAATTTGAGCCACAAACAATGAGGTATCAGATAAGCATCTTTTGAATCCAAAACTGCATAAAGCATTTGAGAGTTTTTCAACCCATGATCTGGGAGCCTGTTTAAGGCCATAAAGAGCTTTCTTAAGGAAACGGACATGTTGAGACTTTGTTGAATCTACAAATCCAGGTGGTTGTGACATGTAAATAGTCTCAGATAAATCTCCATGCAAAAACGCATTATTTACATCAACTTGCCTGATATTCCACCCTTTTGAAAAGGCAACAGACAAAACAGTTCTGACAGTTGTAGGTTTGACAACTGGACTGAAGGTTTCTGAATAATCCACACCTTCTGTTTGCGAATACCCTTTAGCCACCAACCGTGCTTTATATCTGATAAATATACAAATAATCCATTTACTTACTTCACTCTATTAGCCGGTTTTCCAATTTTATTGACATACATGATGATTAATCTATTTATCTAAGTTTCATAATTACTCAGTAGGATTTTTCTTTCTTGGTTGCCCCATTATTGTACTCTCATTTCTTTATGGTCACTCCAAAATGAAAAGTATGACCATAATAATAATTGGAACCCAAAATGAATGCATCCATTTCATTTCACATAACTTAAATCTCACTTACTATCATCATATGTGATTTGTGATTGACGTTAAGTTACTATAATTACATGGTCTATACAAATCTTATCTTAAATTTTATCTATCTTCAAAGTCGAGACACAAATTATGAAGGATCCTCAAAATAGTCTCACTCATAAAGTGCTAATATTTTTAATGCATTAAGAAGTGTCCCAAAACTGAATTCAACTTATATTACTAGATATGCCATAACCTTTGAAAATTCATACACTTTTGATCACCTCAATGTTTAGTTTTATTTTTTCTCATGTTTAGTTTTATGTTTTCTCATGTTTCATTACAAGGTGGTTAAGGAATGGTTCCTAACTCGATTCACGGGGTTCAAAAATTCAAGAATGCAGATAATACATTCGTAGAAATTATGCAATTTTTTCGAGGCTTGTGCCTCATTTTATAAACACACAAAGATATAACAACCTAAATCTCCCATTTATAATTCCAATATAAATTTTCACTTTCCTAAAAGTAAAAGATGTTAAATTTTATAATGGTGTATGTTTTTGCTAATTTTTTGATGTCTTCAATTCCAACATGGTATAGTCAGATACTGATTTATGTTAATAAGTTTCTCAAATTACTTCAGTATTATTATAACCTTTAAAATCACCAAAATTCATATTTCTTGAGAAGGCTTTTCCAAAGTCAATGTATATTACTGGGATGGTAGTCCCTTTCACGAAGTAGTTGTCTAGTTCTTTAATAGACCATGTTCCTAAATGTGAGAGAACTCTGAAACAAGATCATAAATATGAAAGAACATGGGAGCAAGCTCCTAAACACGGAAATGAGCTTAAGAGTTAAGTAGCTCCTAAGTATATCAGTATCCCCTAAGAGAAATTTGAACATGATTAGGTTCCATATATTTCAATGTTCTTGAAAATCATGCATTACACTTGCATTGTACGTGTATAAAGTTTGGAAATAAAGTATTGTGACAATTAATAGCTTGGGATAATAGCAAGTGAACTATTGGTTTTGAAATTCCTTACGTTTACTAAATATTTTATGAAATATTAAACTTGGAAAATGGTTTTGATTTGGAAATCGATTTGAAAGGCAATACTTTGAATGAAAATGTTTCAAGGGTATTGGTTTTGAAGTGCAAATGTTTCAAATATTACATACAAATGTCTTTGAAATGCAAATGTTTTCAAAGGATGTTTTGAAGGATATTTTTTAGAAAGGGATTTAGAACCTACATGCTCATAATACAATTTTGTCTTACATATTCTATTTTTATGACATATATATTCCAAGGAGATGTTGACTTAACAATGAATATGAGTTTCTAAAAGTATAGAAGTCATATGAGAATTTTATAGATATAAGTGATGAATAGAAGATGGATAGCTCCCAAACCAGTATAACTGTCAGAGTATTTGAGGGAGATTATGTATCTGGTTTTAGAAAGACAATGTGTAGTATTGTGATAGTAACTTGTCCCATGTTTTATTCAGGGTAGATGTTTATCTAAGTTTATTTATGTGTTTATCGAGTTTTCCCAAAGGTCGCATTAACATTTCAACAAAATTAAAATTTTGGGGTATGTTTAGATAAGGGTTGCTAAAAGTATAGAAGTCATGTGAGCCTTATATATATATATATATATATATATATATATATATATATATATATATATATATATATATATATATATATATATATATATATATATATATATATAAGTGATGAATTGAAGATGGATAGCTCCCAAAGAAATATAACAAGATGTTCAACTTGTTTTTTGGTGTGACTCAAATAGGATTATATGTTATTAGCAATATCATTTTACAATCATACTTGAGCATATTGATCCAACATATATATATGTATGTATAACAATATTTTGAGAACTCAAAAATATCTAAAACCCCGTTAATATTTTTTCCGACTTTTTTTTAAACAAATTAAACATAATACTTCTATACGAACATTTTTTTTTTTTTGCAATTCAACCTATGACTAAACCTACTCTTACTTTACACCTCTTGTTTTACATATTTTGTCTCTAACGAGACTAGAAACCTTGATACAGTTGGGCTATGAGCCCTTTGGTATGTATATTTTTGGTGTCAAAATAAATGCATCGTATACACATTCCAAAAAAAAAAAATCTTTTTTTTTTGGAGTTTTTTTTTCCAAAATGCTTATATGTTTGTATTTATTGCATATACAGTTTGTTTTGAGAAAATTTATTGGGAAAAAAAGTTATCGGTTTTTTGGAAGTTTTGAGTCTTAAATATATATATATATATATATATATATATATATATATATATATATATATATATATATATATATATATATATATATATATATATATATATATATATATATATAGGATCTTTTGAGAACCAACTTCAACCCGAGAACCCGAGAACTCTCGAACCAATATTTTTTTCAAAAAACCGACCCCAAAAGCCTCTTAGACACTCAAAATGGGCCCGGGGAGCTCAAAATGGGCACATTTGCGAACTTTTTTATACATACAATTTTTTTCAAGTTTTTTCATAGATGTCTTTCTAACATATATTTAAGGTGTTCTGTAAAAAAAATTTGAAAATTTTTTTTTTCACATATGCAAATATTTTTCAAAAAAAAAAATCGTTTTTTTCGGATTTTTTTTTCGAAAATTCTTAAATATTTGCGATTTAAGCCCCTTTATTTTTGGTTATTCGGAAATTTTGACCATTTAGGAGTTCTCGGG
>CM042010.1:139324063-139349063 GCA_023525715.1 Cichorium intybus
CTAAATTGTCCCTGAATGTTTTTTGATTTATTCAGATTTTTCCCTATTGTCCGGTTTTCGAAACCTTAAGCCTCTAAGGAACAAGGAAAAAATTCAAGGAACCAAATAAATCCAAAATGAAAATTTGACAGGTACTGTAGCATTATCTCTTGTAATAAACATAAACCACATGAACCGGTGTTGTAAAGAAAAAGTTCCCCCAAAGCCATGTATATATCTATACCAGAAAGATCATTTTTGTAGCTTAGTCTAAATTATTTTATCAGAAATTTATAACTAAAATAAGTTTTCATTTATAATTAGTTAACGTAGTACTAAAGTAACCATTTTATTAAATAAAAACAATTTCATTTAACACGCATTTAAATAAATATTAAGGATGCATTTTGAAAATAATCATACATATATTTAAAACAATACTACACAATTATGTCATGAAATAGTGTTATTATATTACTAGGATCGTAATATATATATTAATTATGTGTTTTATTTAAATATGTATTACATTTTAAATTGTTAAAAATAATAAGATAGGTAACATTACTAAATAAGAATATAGTTGTATAAAATTTTAACTATAAATAAATAGGTTTAAAGTCGAGTGATTAATTTATACCAACGGAAATTTAACATTATATTTAATTTTAATGAATAACATAACATTTTAATTGATGTTATACTATTTATTAAAATCATATTTGATATAAAATTTAGTATTGATTTAAAGCAACTTAATATGAAAATTATTATAAATTTTCAGTTTTAGACCGTGGTTAAAAATGCTATAAAAAGATGACAATTTGAGTGAAACTATAAAAGAATCCGTTTAAAAGAGTCGAAAGACTATTATTATATCAATACAAATTTATATTTATAGAATTTTTTTTATATAAATATACATTTGGATTGATACCGGTTGTTTAACACAACCCAATTATTGATTTTTGATTTTTGATCCCTTATCCAATCCAAAAAAGACAAATCAGAGCATAAAATTGTCTAAAACGTCTATTATTTCAAATTACAAGATACCTACAATACATTGTAAACCTTATGGAGCATTTGTTGGCAGAATCTAGTGAAAGAATAACACAATAAAACATAAAAGTTAAAACAAAAACTTAAAATGCATTACTAGAACAAGACGGTTGAGTAAAATTTCAAATATAAGATTATGAATTCCAAGTTGTGGCATTTTATTAGAGGTGACCCTTTTTTGTATTAAAAACGAGAATTCCTCACCATGATTCGCCCACTTCTACTCGATGCATTTTGGACTTTGTTAGCAACTGGGGTAGATGTCCCAAAAAACGTCACATCCTCACCATGATCGCATATGGTCAGTTCTGGAGTTTATGGAAGGCCAGGAATGATAGAGTTTTTAATAAGCGTATTGTCTCGGCTTCTTGGATTATGGATGATATTATCTCCACGGTGTTTTTGTGGGTGAAACATAGGGGCAAATGGGGAAACTGTAATTGGTCCAACTGGTGTATTTCTCCATTCTCTTGTATGTAAAACTTTTTGTTTTTCTGCCAGTCTAGCTTCTTGTTAGGCGTGGTAGTTCGCTTTTTTCTAATGCATTGGCCGTTTCCAAAAAAAAAAACGAGAATTCCTTTTGTACATATCTCTAGTGATGCTCTTTAAATTATATCTATGGCTGTAGGGGAAAACTTTACATCTATTTTAAAGGGAATCTTGATATATAAATTAATAGGGTAATAATGTCTCCTATATATATAGAAAAAGCATATGAATTGAGGTGGCTCATTGTCATGGCCTTAGCCTTGATTCATGGAAGTTTGTCTGGTGATGAATAGACCAAAGAGGGGTTTGTTAGTTGAAGACTCTTCTATTTATGATTGCCCACTTCATGATGTGCCCATTATGCCACTTGTTTTTATTCATCTTGAACTTGTTTTAATGATTAAACCAATATAAAAATGCATGTTTTGGTTCATATGTTAATAGTTACCTAACTAGCTATCAAATATGAGCAACAAAACCCATTCTTTTTATGTCGAAGTCTTCCCATCCATTCTCGACCGAAAGATAAGCATGACGGTTTTTATGATTGTTCTAGAATAATTTTATAATACACCTTTAATTTAGTTTCAAGTGTTTATACCTATTGTGAAATTGTAATTGTTGTAGAATATTGGTATGATTATTATTTATTGCTTACATTTAACTAATAGTTTACGGTTAAACTGTATGTTAAATCTTGGAACGAAGAAGGTGTCCTATTATTTCACTACTACAGTACTACTTGATGACAAACCGTTTTTGTTTTGAATGGTTTAACTTTCTATTATGGTTGTTATAAATTTCTTTCTTGGTCATTCAACTCTACTCGTGATAAAATGTTATTTCATTTAAAATGTATTTTGATATTTTTTTTGTCAAAATTAATGTAAAGAACGCTTGTTTCTTTAAACGTATCTTATTGATGTCGTCCAAGAGAAAACGTTGATGTCACGATCTGGTTGGTAGGCTTGGGGAAATTTCATTCACAAGAACAAAGTGTTAGTGGTTAGGGTTAGGTTAATACCATTAGGGTTTAGATTAGCCCATTAAGGTTTAGGTTAGACCAAAAAACTCATTTTGTATCCCTATTTATATGAGTTAAACCCTCATTTTAATCAAACATTCTATATTATAACACAAAGAAGACGGAAAATTGATACCCGCTTCTCCTAAAATAAATACTTTTGGTTGGGATATCTAGATTAATGGAAAAAAACTACCATACACAATAATAGTTTTTAGATAATATCATATGAAAAATACATGATATCAATTTTCATTTGGGCACGTTCCGGTTGGTTGGCTTGGGAAACTCTGTTGTTTGACAGCATAGTTCTCTCAACAACATTTGAGAACTCGTTTGACATTCATATATATTTTTCGTAGAGATTCTAACTTGAATAGGAATAGTCATCACGACCATATTTGTTTAGACTATACAAATGGTTTGTATTACTTTTAGAGTAAACCATATGATCCGTCCTTGGTGTAAGTGTCAAATTACGCGTTTAGTCTATATATTCAATTTTTAACTCGGGTCATTCCACATTAGTTTAACACTTGCAGGCTTCATCCCTAACCAGTGGTTTTGTTGTGGTTTTAGTCCATGTCAGATCTGAAATGACTATAATACCCTTTGTGTATTTATTTTCCAATTAATTTAATGATATTACTAGTTGTGAGACTTGTATATTACACGGGATGATACAAAATAATTGTTAAATAAAAACATAAACACTAATAATTATGCATAACAAATTCTCGACAATATATAATAAAATTTTTGGATATATACATTATTAAATTAAACAGTACAACATAATGTTTGTGTAATGTTTGCGGTTAAAATGTTTGGGTGGACATTGTTATTCTAAACCATGAATGTCCTATTATTTATTAGGAGACTTGTTAATTTATTTTAAGAAATATCTACATTTCTCATTTTATGAAAAACAATATATACTTTTTGTGTATGTGTAGTTAGGCGAATAAGCTCTATGGTTTGATTGAATCATTAGATGAATATAAATAAAGAACCTATTTAATTGTTTAACTTTGTGTTTTTGTGTATAGAACCGGATCAATCTAAAAACTAATAAATGAATATTATTTTTTTCAAATAAAAATTTTATATAATTTTCAATTAATCTGATTTAAATTTGCGCACTACAACGGTCATTGAATGTGGGGGATGATAATAGTTTCTTTTCAGTGATCAGATCCATTTTGACGAGTTAGGTTTAAGGTTTATGGTTTACGGGATGAAATGGGTGGTATCCTTAAATAGTACACGTGCAATACGGCAGACATAAAAATAGTTTCTTTTTTATAAGTTATCTATTTCCGAGAACATGTCATATTCCAAAACCATACAATGTATTAGCAAATAGTTAAATTTCGGTTAAATATTCATTTCCAAAATCATAATGATTTTCAATATGTTGCTTATGGTAATAATTTCCGGCAATTTGAATAATGACAAGTTTGTTACTATTCAGTAACAATGGTTTGAGAATGTACAAGTAACATACATTATAGAAGTTAATTATATTTCATAACTTTGTTGCTTATTAGCAACCATTGTTAGAAGATATGTAACAATTTCTCATTTGATTATTAATATGCAATATAATTAACCCAACACTTAACAATTAGATGTAACAAATTTATTCGAACTTTTAGTTTTAGAAATTAAATAAATCAAAGATAATGTATTTTAAATAAACAGATTATTAATTATTGGAATTAAATACATTAAATGAATCAAAGATAATGTATTTTAAATAAAGAGGTTCCTAATTTCTTGTTTCAGTTATAAATTATTGGAATTAAATACATTCAATTCAAACAGTTTTTTAAGAAATTCAAAATTATGAGAAAATGACATGTGGTCAATTCAATGAAGAGATGACATGTGGTTTTGAGTTACTTATTTATTAGGATATGATTATTAAATACCCTTTGTGTATTTATTTTCCAATTAATTTAATGAACTTTTTTCGGTTCGAATTTTCTACTTCGGTCAGAAAAATCTACAAACACATCCTTATACAATGTACTTTCATTGAATGTCACTCCCGATTCCTAAATACCCTATGATTTTGGCTATCTCATAAGCGGTACCTCATGTCATCCAAATCGTACCCTGTAAAAAACACTCTCCGCATTCGCCTTTAGCTTAACCTTCTTGTTGTCTTTAACCTTGACATACGAGACACAACCGAAGACTCTTAAATGACTGAGGGATATCTTACAACCTCACCATTCCTCTTTCAGAATCTTGAACCCTATAGGAACAGAGGGTCCTATATTGATTTGGTAGGCTACTGTGTTAACGGGATCGGCCCAGAACATTTTTGGTAGCCCCAGATGTAAGATCATGCTTTTTGCCCTTTAGTTCAAAATTTTGTTCATCCGTTTAGCCACTCCATTCTGCTGAGATGTCTCCAGGGCCATTTTCAACAACCCTATCTCATGCTTAGTGCAATAATCAACAAATTATTGGCTATTGTACTCGCCCCCGTTATCTGACACAAGGCATTTGACTTTGAGGTTAGTCTCAACCTCTACAATAGTGTTCCACTTATTGAAGGTGGTAAAGACTTCAGATTTATTATTCAGAAAATAAAGTAACACCTTCCTCATGGAATTGTCAATGAAAGTGAAGTGACACTTGGACCACCTGCTGATGAAACCGAAGTCGGACCAAACACATCTGAATGAGAAAGTTCCAGCTTATGCTATTTTGTAACTTGTCACACATTAGCAAAGGTGACATTCTTCTATTTGACAGGACACAAGGCTCACAAAATTCTCGGGTGACATTCTTCACATTAGGAATTTTTCCCATGGATGCCAACATCTTCATCATTATTTCACTCATGTGACCAACTCTTTGTTGCCATAGAATGGAAGTCTTCATTTCTTTGACTATAGTGTTTGCCTCTCGTATAGAGGTCTTGACCATATACAAGGTCCCTCGCTTCTGGCCTCTAGCAACAACCAAGTTTCCTTTCATCACCTCGTTGGTGATTTCCAAACTCGATGTAGTGTCCCAATCATCCAACTGCCCTACTAATATCAGCATCCGCTTGAGGTCTGTAATGAACTTGACATTCTTTAAAGTCCACTTCGTTCCTAACCTCGTCCGAAGGACAACATTCCCCACTCTGGTGATATTCAGGCTTCGATCGTCTGCAAGTTGGACATTGCCATTGTAATGGCTGAAGCTCTGCATTACATCCTAGAAATGGCTTGTATGGAATAAGGAACGTGAGTCCATCATCCAGGACTCCACTCAACTATCTACGCAACAAATAAGTGTGTCACCATAGTCTTCTGCCACCTTTACTTCCTTCATTGCTTTATCTGCAGAGGGTTTTGGGCATTGATATTTAAAGAGACCACTTTCTTTGTAGTTCCAGCATGTAATATCTTCCTGCCTCTAGAACTTCCTCTTCTCCTTGATTTACTTCTTCCTTTGCAAACACATCCGCCTTGGTTAGTCCTTCTTCCTTGTTTCTTTATGCTCAACAGACTGCTAGAGCACTCTCCTACATTCCTTTTACAGGTGCCCTCATCGAGGATCAAGTCGTGAATACCTTCGAATTTGAGCTTCTACGTACCAGGTGCACTACTGACCGCAGTCATCGTACCAAACCAGCTCTCTAGAAGCAAATACGATAATACCAACACCTGGACTTCGTCTTGAAATCTGATGTCAGCAAATATCAATATCAATATTATTGAATTGAATTCGTTGACGTGATGTTTCATGGACATACCTTCTTTCATCTTTGTATTTACCAATTGCCTGATCAAGAACACCTTGTTTACAGCCGAAGGTTTCTCGTTCATATTAGACAACGCCTTGATCAAGCTATATGTCATCTTTTCATTGACAATGTTATAGGAAACGTTCTTTGTTAATGACGATCGAATAACTCCAAGGGCCTGTCGATCTAAACAATCCCATTCATCATGCTTCGTATCATCAAGTTTAACACCGATCAGGGGCTGGTTTAGTTTCTTTTGGTACAAGTAATATTCTATATGTATTCTCTAAAAGCCAAAATTGTGACCTTCAAACCTATCGATCTTTATCTACCATTCTTCAGCCATAGCTTTTATACCAATTAGTTGGGATTAAGGAACTCGGCGATGCACTTGCGACACGATTTAATCAAGACAACCGAGAACAACAAGAAGACAATAAACCAAACATAGAACACAAAGATTTAAAGTGGTTCACTCGATCTAAAATGATCAATTTATGTCCATTGTAGGAACTAGAGAGACTTATTTATCGATACGAATGCTAAACAATCTATATAAATATTTAGTACACTCTATCTCAAATTTTCTAACTCATGCTCTTGACATTCTCATTGTTACAAATCAAGATCGTATATATAACGGGCAAGGATATCTTTAGCGAAATGGTGACAAATCTTCTAGTTCCATGCTTTCTGCACTAGGCCAGTTGATGGGACAGGTCATGGACCATACTGGACAAAACACCTTTCTGTCAGTAACAAACATGGGAACTTATGCCAGGAGACACTTCTGTTGAAATAGCTTCTCCTGTGTACCGTCATTGCTTCACATCGCATTACCCGACAGAAGCCTTGTCTACAGATCTGTACCCGAACGAGGCTTTCATCGGTCCTACTGATCTAGAATGTCCTCGGTTCCAAGCGAGCTGGTGATCCACTAAAGAAGTATTGTTGTCAATCTTAGTGGAATGCACCCCACTCGTGATACTTTTTACATCTGTCAATCCGCATCGGTTCATCAAATTCGACTTGAAGATACTTCGTCAGACGATGAAAGGAATCGACCGAAGCGCAACTATCAACCGCACTTGCCGAACATGCCTTAGTTTCTAGCTGCTTCGGTCAATTGATTCTCCTTCAAATGGCTGGGTTTAAACTCCACATACTTAACACACACTCACACATACACACACACACACACACACATATATATATATATATATATATATATATATATATATATATATATGTGTGTGTGTGTGTGTGTGTGTGTGTGTGTGTGTGTGTGTGTGTAAGGATGAGCAAAAAACCAAAGAATCGAATCGGAACCGAATATGAAGATCAAGTTCTTTTTCAAAATTAAGATTACAGTTATCGATTTCCTATATTTCTTAAAATAGGTTTTGATTTTTTTTCAATTATCGGGTATGCGGTTCTTGGGGTTTTCGGGTTTGGAACCAGAATTTTTAGGGGACACTTTAGTCCTGAAAGTATGCAAAAAAGCTCAGTTTCCTTTCCTTTCTACTACCTCGCCCTCGATTCTCCTTCTCCTGTGTCGAAATCAGCTACAACAATCCGAAAGTTCAAGTTCTTTTTCAAAATTAAGACCACAAATCATCCAATGATCAAGTTCTTCTTAGGTATATATTTACAAGTTTTAGTGTAAAATTGGATTCCCCTGATGACACTCAAGTAGGTTTTAAACTTTTCTCATCATATTCAAGTCTTCTTCAAATTTGTTCAAGTATGTTTATGTCAAATGTCTAGTCATTCATGGAATGGAATGTAGCATTTAAGTTTAATTTTGTTCATGTCTTATGATGTCTATTCGTTCATGGAGATGAAGTGTATCATTGTATGTGTGTGTATTGGTGTGTGTAAATGTTAATGGTTGTAGTCGTTGTGTATATAGATGTATTATATAATTTTTTTTTGAAACGGCAAATACATATGAGCGCTCCGCCCGTGGTAAACCAGATCAGCATTTAGTCGGCGGCCCGGAAGCACGAACGATGTCTACTCCCTCGCCTGTATTGCACGAACGATGTATTATATAATTAAATCAATAAAAATAATCAAACACTTAAGTTCCAACTGTTATTAGTTATACCAATTAGAAACATAAAGATCATGGTTATTCGATATTGAATAAGTTACTAATATAAGAATAATGTTATATAAAAATTAGTATCATTAAATAAATGTTACCATTCATAAATAAATATGAAAACATGAAACTAAAATTTGGTATACAAATTAAAATAAAAGTTAGAATATAAAATAAATTCTAATAGTAATTATAATATTCATTATAAATAAGTCTCTTATTTTTTATCATGCCCATTTGACATGTTATTATTTTTTTGGGTAAAGAGGACGGTAGCTCAGACAAATTTTATTAATAAAAAGAATAAATACAATTGAAGGCTGGGGACTCCCCACCTAAGAAACAACAAAAACCCATTGGGACATGCCCCAATGGTTTCTATTTGAGACATGTTATTATTTAGAAAACATATAAATTCACTAAGGTGGATGTGGTTTCTATTTGTTTTAATCACCTTTATTTGAGATTTCATGTTATAAGGTATTGTAAGTTTGATGGGAATGAGCCAGGATTAAACATAATAAACTAAAAACTTTAAAGTGTATGTAGATATGCATCTTCATCTATTGAAGATTTATACAACAAATATTTATAATAACTTATCGCCCTTTTTGGAATATGATATGATTCAAATAACTTATCACTCTCTTAGGAAACTGATATGAGTATTTATCGACAAGGTCCCTAAATTACTTATAATTGTAATATGTTTATTGAGAAATTGTATTTTCTCATATATTTTATTCTTATCTATTCCTTTTATTCATGTTAAATTGTGATAAATGTTTTAAAATATTATTAATTTTATTAGATATAACATTTGTTATTATTTAGCATGAATGGAAAAATAAATAAGAATAAAAGATAACATGAATAAAAGAATGAATAAAATAAAAAGATGAAAAGAAATATAATTTCTCATATTTATTTACTTTTGATTTTCATTTATCTAGAATCACAGTATGAGTTGTCTTTGAAGGACATGGAATTCCAATCCCATGCTGCCACTTTTAATGTATCTTCATAATTGTTTTTGGTGCCCCTTTGCTATGTATAGCAACGAGCATTAACTGCAATGTGCTTTCATTTGGCCCTTGTTCTTTTACTAATTTGCATTTCAACTACTTATACTTCATATTTTGTACTCAACATATAGCTCCTTGTATTGTTAGTATGTGAGCATAACATGGTTGATGCAATGAAAGTATGACGTCAACATCGACTCATTAACATGCATTCATTCTGTATCAAATTATGCGGTTTTGTATCTATGCACACCTCGCCTTAGTTTTAATAATGCAAACTTAGAAAGTTTAGATGTTATTATCTACATAATGTTCGAACAAAAGATAAGAAAAAATTATTATCAATAATTGTCTAATGTTCCTGAAGACACATGGCCAAAAGCCTACGATAAAATCCAATATCTAACCTAGCAAACCTAAAGTATCCAAAGATGCATGCATTTGTTTTAGAGGCAAAATATCATCACCCGCGTAGAATGAATGGCTCCATGTGGACCATCGTACAATTGTTCACATCATGTCAATTGATGCTGAAAAGTCATTTTATACCATGTCGGCTATTTACTTATAAAGATCTGGATGTCTTTCCTGCCAAACTTACATTTCTCAAGTAAAATCATGCTAGCTTAATCCATTGACAATCATTTATTCAACTTTCATACTCTTCGTTTTCTTTAATGGACATCTCACATGATCATGTCCACTCTCTTCATGCCAATCATTGATTAATTCTTAAACCAGAGACAGATTAAGTGGTTTTCATTAATATTCAGCGTTTTTGCAAGTTCGTATTGAAGGGATTCCAACAGGTAACCGATAACACATGTCCTTATTTGATCTCTTTGAATTGTAAAGCTTGTTCGGAAAATCACTTTCATATCCATTCAATCATTATCTTTTGTCAGTTGTCACCTTTTATATGTCCCATACAAAATTAAATAGGATTGAATCCTTCAAATTAAGGCTCTCTTAATTATCATCATTTCTAAAAAGAATTAGTCGCCCCATAACTTGGAAGCAATCTCTTGTTTTATGATACGAAGACATATAGTCGGGTTAGATAGTCACCAATCACAAGACTCTCAAACCCAACATTCCTATATATGCATATTAACTATTAGGCTATGGGGTGTGTAAGACACCCAAGACGGATGTCACGTCAGCGACACGTCATCAGGACAACCCCAGGACTGCAGGACATACCCCGACAAATATTGTCCAACAGTCCTATAAACATAACAAACCAAAAACCTGAAAATGTCACCATTTCACAAAGCTTATTTATGAGTCGTACTAAAATAAAAAGATCCTGACAAATCAAATTATTAATAAAATTATCGAAAAGCTCAATATAAACCCGATTCTTAAATTTACAAACAAAAAGAAAAACAAACATACGACGAATGACCCAAAAAGATTATGAATGCTCGTTATGCTCAACTCTATAATTGTAGCTATTAGTATTTTAGCACCCACAAATTGTCTTATCTCCCCTATTTCGCCCTTTAACATCTTTTAACAAATTTAAAACATCAAATCAGAGTTCGGAAATTAGTTTTACAAGAAGACAATATCATATCACCTCAATCCCATTATCACATTTCAATCACATACTAGGGAGTTTTAAAATTTTCTTTTTCTTTAACTTTTGAATTGTAAATTTCTTCAGGGTAAAAAATAGTTACCATCTCCACCTCAAAATTGTTTACTACTACATCAATAAAGTGGGTGTGGTCCTAACGCCAGCGACATTCTCTTACAGAAAATGACATTCATCATGAGATGGACGTATAACGTATTCTCTGAGATCAAAACTATGTTTTTTTCTTAAAAATATTTATGTATATGAAACCATACCCAAATAAGACATGTGAACAATGGGTTGTGGTATGGAGAGGGCACATGATGTTGTCACTTAAGATGCATATATACGTACTTATTACTAATTTTTAGCAATGACAACAGTGCAAGAAAATGATGGCCCAAAACTTGAAAGGTATGTTTAGTAAGGATTGTTTTGGGTCTCAAACATTTACTTTTTCAGAGCATGTCACATGTTGGATATTAATCATGGCTTTGGGGTCCACCTTTTCTATTAATGCTGTACTAACTGGTTTTAAATGGTAATCTCGTCATTTAATTCGCAAAGTTTTAGATTTACGTAATATTGCATAACTAGTACCAAGGTTTTGAAATCCGGACCGGTCATTGAAACGGTCGTTTTATTAGTTCGATTGTTCAAGTGGTTCAATCGGTCGGACCGGTAAAAAAACCGGATAACGTAATTATTACATCATAGTTATTTTTTTAATTATAAAAAAATTTAAAAAAATTACAAAGGCATTATAACATCGTTTTTGCGTTTTATGACACATGAGTAGGGCTGTAAACGAACACGAACAAAGGTTTGTTCATGTTCATGTTCGTTCGTTTAACCGAACAAACGAACGAACACGAACGCATAAACGAATGAGTTTTATTGTTCATGTTCGTTCTTTTAACAAATTTTCTTGTTTATGTTCATGAACATGCTAAACGAACATAACGAACAAACATAAACGAACATAGATAAACAAACTCAATTGAACATATATAAACATAAACTAAGATATAATATTGTAACGTAATCAAATACATCGAAAATATATAAACTTAAAACGTACTTAAAAGAACAAACATAAACGAACGTAAACGAACAACATAAACGAACGTTCACGAACATAATTGAATGAACGAGACCATCGTTCATGTTCGTTCGTTTAACTAAACAAACGGGAATATGTGTTCATGTTCGTTCATTTATTAAATAAACGAACATAAACGAACTTCCCACCGAACAGTTCACAAACGGTTCACTGAACGTTTGGTTCGTTTACAGCCCTACACATGAGGGCACTCCAAAGTAGCAAGATAGCAAATGATTGAATGAAGTCATCAATTAGGTTTACCGTTATGAATTGAGATTTCTAAAACATTTTAAAAATAAAAGAAAAACAAATATTTACAAGAAAGCTGGTTTTTGGTTAGTTGAACCGGTACGGTCGAACCGCGGTCCGTAGAAAACCGGCGGTTTTTGGCGGTTCGACATACAAACAGTTTTCGAAGGTTAAAAAACTGGTAACCTGATCGGTTTCCGGTTGAACCGGCTGGTCCGATCGGATTTTCAAAAGAGTGACTAGTACCATCAAAGAAAGTATTAATGCAATTATACTAGTCCAAGTACAAACTCCGCCAAATGAAAGAAAGTTTTGGCTAGTTAAAATGTAACTCGGGAATTGGAAGTCTCTTTGCTTTCACTCGGGTGTTGATATATAAGTAGCCGTGGAGATTTCCTTCTAAACCATATATTTTGTGGGTCTCGGTAATTAAAGTGATTAATGTATTGTAGGAGTAGGGATGAGTATGGGTCGGTTTCAGTTGGTTTTTGGCTAAAACTAAACCGAAACCATAGAAGTCAGTTTTTTCGGTTTCAAAACCCATATGGATCGGAATTTTTATGGGTCGGTTTCTCAGTTTAGGTTTATGGGTTTTCAGTTTGAACCCGTGGGTTTGTAGGTTGATGGTTTTTGGTTTCTCAGGTTTGAAACTGTGGGTATATGGGTTCAAACTCATTGAAAGTACGTTGCTATATAGTATAAACGAAGTTGTAAGTTCAAACCCATTGAAAGAACATTGTTATAAAGTATAAATGAGGTTATGGGTTCAAACCCACTGAAACCATGGGTTTAAAACCATGGGTTTGTGGGTTCAAACCCACATAGGTCGGTTTGAGTTTAATTGGTTGGGTTCACTACTAGAAAAATGTCTTTAGTGACACGCATTGCGTGTCATTAAAGGGTACAGATGACACACAAATGTATGTCATTGAAAGTCCTGTCATAAATGAAATATAACATACAGAGTTTGAGACCTCTATGGGCAAGGAAAATGTTGTGGTCGAGTTTGGCAGTCACCAATAGAAGGTGACGAAAGGGAACTTAATTATTTCCAAAGGCCAGAAGCAATGAACCTGTATATGTTTCAGACCTCTATGGGCAAGGAAAATGTTGTGGCCGAAAAATGGAGATTCCCACTCTATGGCACCAGAGACTCAATCATATAAGTGAGAAGGGGATGAAGATGTTGGCATCTAATAGGAAGATTCTGGATTTAAAGAACATCACCTCATAATTCTATGAGCCTCTTATCCTCGGTAAACAAAAGAAGGTTACCTTTATAAAGGTAGGACAAGTTCCAAAGCAAGAGAATCTGGAACTTGTTCATTCAGATGTGCTTGGTATGACTTCGGTTTCATCAGCAGGAGGTTCTAGATACTACGTCACTTTCATCAACGATTCCATGAGGAAGGTGTGGGTTTCTTTTCTAAATAATAAAATGAAGTCTTCACCACCTTCAAGAAGTGAAAAGCTGCTGTAGACGTTGAGACTAACCACAAGGTCAAATGCTTTAAGTAAGATAATGAGGGTGAGTACAACTGCCAGCAGTTTGTTGATTATTATGTTGAACATGGGATCAAGATGTTCAAAATAGTCCCAAAGACACCTAAGCAAAATGGAATGGTTGAATGGAGAACTAAACATTAAATGAAAGGGAAAAGAGCATGAGATTACATGCGGTCTGCGAAAAATGTCTTAGGCCAATGTCGTTAATACTGTAGCTTGCCTAATCAACAGAGGACATTATGTCCCTATATGGTTCAAAATTTCAAAAGAGGGATGGCGAGGTTGTGAGATATTCGTCGGTCACTTAAGAGTATTTGGATGCGTCTCGTACGTCAAAGTTAAGCACAACGAGAAGGATGAGCTAGAGGCAAAGGCGAATAAGTGTTTATTTATTAAGTATGGTTTGGATGACATGAGGTACTGCTTCTAGGATAGCCAAAATCGTAAGGTTATCAGGAGTTGGCATGTGACATTCATTAAAGGTGCTTTGAATATACAAGGAAGTTTTTACAGATTCTTATGACCGAAACAAAAAATATGGGCCGAAGAAAGAACAAGTGGATGTTGATATTCCAAATAACGATCTTGCAATGCCCTTTGGCACCGCATGTGAAAGCGGAGAGACCAAAGGTAGTGGGAGCGCAGAGACATCTGGCGATGCTGGAGTAGGTGGGAGTGAGTCGAGGGACAGTTTAGCATCTTATAGTGATTCTTCAGTTAAAGAAAACAAAGGTAGTAGTGTGACTCGTCGCAGTCGTCGATGCGGTCAAAAATACTAGATTTATACCTTACAGCTCACTAGCTAGCGGCAAGTAAGGGTCAAACCGTGGAGTCAGTGGTTGGCGCTCTGTGTCGATAAACCGATCTATAGTGTCACTTTATAGACGGCGGATCAATAACATGTGGGAAACGCACAAAAACTCAACAAAACCAAAACAAACTCAGATCTGATTGCAGATCGAGAAAACGATAAATAACCGAATGCTAACTTTTATAAAATCAAAAACCAAACATCAAACCAATATTCAAAGAATCAAATCCAGATCTACTACCAACTATTTACATACTAGAATCAAAAACTACGAATCCAAACGAACATCGAGTAATCGACGGAAATTCCAATCGTGGAATACCTTGATATCGAGTTGATAAAATGATATAAAAACCAAAAGATCTAACCAAACTATTGATGCAACTGAGAAAAATCACGAAATCAGCCTTCCGGATCCCTTCTTGATGTCCCGGGATGCCTCTAAAGTCGTACGGGGGTCCGGTATTTATAGTGGTGCGTTTTCGGGGTCCCGCGGCGTGGACAAGACTTTCCCGCGACGCGCATCTCTTCCAGAGCCCATTATCTCGGAGTTTGAAATTTAAAAACGAAGATTTTATCGATTCGGGACATTAGCGTCGCTTACTTTAATGTTAGAGTCGCTAACTTTAATGTTAGCGGCGCTAATCTATGATCTAGAAGGTTCCACTCACGCGTACGAAACTTAACAACGAAGAATTCCACTCTGGCCAATGTTAGCGCCGCTAACATATATGTTAGCGCCGCTAACTTTTCCTGATCCACCTCCTTGTTCGTTTTTGCTTCGTAACTTCTCTCAATTTGCACTAAAACCCATGCATTTACACTAAAAACATTTCCAAGCACTTTGTCACAAAAGTAAGTGATTATAGTCAATTTAAAAGGATAAACTAACTAAAACACGGCTAAATAACGACTAGAATACTTGATATTACTAGGCGTTGTCATAGTGCTGCAGCAAGAATTATCTACGCCGATCTACTCGAGCGAGAATACCTCCGGTTCGGTACCCAACATTGACTTATCTGTTGTTGATTAAGAATGGAGAACCAGAAACTTATCCAAAGGCCTTGAGGATGAAAGAATCCATATAGTGGAAGAAGGCCATGCAGGATGAGTTACGCTCACTTGACAAAAACGAGACTTGGTCTCTTGTCAAGTTAACAACAAAGAAAAAGGCATTGGCCAACAGGTGGATATTCAAGGTTAAAGAAGAATCTGATGGAAACAAAAGATACAAAGGCTAGATTGGTGGTGAAAGGTTTCCAACAGAATGAGGGAGTTGACTACAATGAAATCTTCTCTCTGATTGTGAAGATGACCACAATAAGAACATTCCTCATTATCGTGGCATCCGAAGATTTATATCTTAAACAACTTGATGTGAAGACAATATTCTTGCATGGTGACCTTGATGAAGTTATATACATGGCAAGTTGAATAAAAGCATGTATGAACTGAAGCAAGCTCCAATGAAGTGGTACTTTATGTTTGATAGTTTCATGAGGAGGAACGGTTACAACCTAAGTGAGAGTGATCACTTCTAACTGGTAATTTACCTATTTGGCAAAAAATTGTACATTTTACTAAAATTTCTACAACTAGGTCCTTTTATTGTTAAAAGAAATATCTAGCATAATCTAATATTCCACTTCAACCCTTTACTATAATTCCTCAATCATCTAAATCCTTAACAAGTCAATGGTAGATATGTTAAGTTTGGCAAAATTGATAGTTTTAGTCCCTACGTCTTAATTTTTCATTTTAGGATTAAAATGAATTTTAAGTCTTCAAATTACTCATCAAAACTTTATTTTGGCTCCTTGAATTATAATTCTAGTCATAACATAACTAATAAATTTATTCTCATGTATTTATCTTTGTTTAATTATTTCTCCAAAGATAAAATTTATTTTATCGATTTAAGCTCAAAACTCGGATGTTACTTAAGTGTTTCTATGGTTTTAAGCAATTTACTCTTATATACTTGACATTATTAGGAGCATCATTGTCTTCATCATCGGCTATTACTAATACATATTTATTAAGAAACCAAACAAAGGATATGACTTTATCTTAAACTGGTTGCATGGTTGACATAAATAGTTTCAATTTTAACATTGATTGCGTATTTGCAAATACAATTCGCTAGGTAGTCTCTGACAAAGTACAAACATAAGTCTGTTATCACAGACGAGAGAGAAGAAAGAGAGAGAGAGCTGAGTGAAGGACTGTTCTCATTACTGTATGTACAGAATACAATGAAGAAAATATATATACAAGACATAAACTAACTGATCTAACTGTTCTAACAAACTTCAATAATAAAAGAAGAAACTACCCCTGAACTAATAACTAACAAAACTGTTAATCGGTTGAGTCTTTCACCCCCCCCCCCCCTCTCAAGCTGTAGACCGTAAATGCAGCTTGGAAATAGCTTTGTCATGTAGAACACCATTTAAGGATTTTGTGAAAACATCAGCAAGCTGATCCTCGGATTTAACATGCGACAAAGTGATCAGGCCTTCTTGTAACTTCTCCCGAACAAAGTGACAATCGATTTCTATGTGTTTCATTTGTTCATGAAACACGGGGTTGGAAGCAATGTAAATTGCAGCTTGATTGTCACACTTTAAAGGGATAAGGGTAATATTGGAAACATTAAGTTCATTGAACAATCTGCTTAGCCACGCCAATTCAGAGCACACTCTTCGCATGGAGCGATACTCAGCTTCTGCTGAAGAAAGTGAAATTGTGATCTGTTTCTTGGATTTCCATGATATTGGAGCCCCATCAAAAACTATGAAAAAACCACTGACAGACTTTCGAGTTATGGGATAAGAGGCCCAATTTGAATCACAGTACGCCTCAAGATTAAAGTTTTGATTTTTATTGAAGAATAGACCTTGACGAAGTGTGCCTTTAAGATATCTCAGTGTATGTAAAGCGACATCATAGTGTTTCTGAGATGGGGTCTGATTTAACTGACTCAAGTATTGAACAGCGTATGCTAGATCAGGCCTTATATGAATGAGAAAATTTAATTTTCCAATAAGCTGTCGATATACAGTAGGATCTGGCAAAGGATTTTCCATGATTGGTAAAAGAGTAACTTTTGAAGGAAGAGGTGTGGAAACAAAAGTAACATCTTCCATAGAATAAAGGGCCAATAATTCTTTAATGAATTTTCCTTGATGAACGATCATTCCTTCAGATGTAGTTTTGAATTCAAGACCAAGAAAGAAGCTGATTGGTCCTAAATCTTCAATCTTGAAGCGAACATCAAGAAAAGTCTTTAGCTTGGAAATTTCATCTAGATTATTCCCAGTAACTAGGATATCATCAACGTACACGACAACAATGACAATTGAATCACTATTTTTCTTCAGAAATAAAGAATAATCGTTGTGAGAATGAGTGCAGCCTTGTAGTCTTAAAGCATCAGAAAGCTTAGAATACCACTGCCTAGAGGCTTGTTTAAGGCCATACAAGGATTTATTCAGCTTGCAAACAAGACTAGGCGATGTAACTGGATAACTAGGTGGCACTTTCATATAGACTTCTTCATGAAGGTCACCGTGTAAAAAAGCGTTATTGACATCGAGTTGCTGAATTAACCATCCTCGTTTGACAGCCAAAGAAACAATGCATCGAATGGTATGAAATTTAACAACAGGAGAGAAGGTATCGTGATAATCGATGCCTTCTTGTTGTGTAAAACCCTTAGCGACAAGTCGGGCCTTATGCCTTTCAATAGAACCGTCTGCTCTATATTTAACTTTGAAGACCCATCTACAAGAAATTGGTTTTTTACCTTTAGGAAGTTTTACAATGTCCCATGTTTTGTTATCAGTAAGGGCTTGAAGTTCCTTTTGCATGGCATTTTCCCAATTTTCATCTCCTTTGGCTTGATGGTAAAAGGCGGGTTCGGTGACTTGTAAGTGAGAATGAAAAATGAAAACATCATGTGAAGCAGTTGAGATGTGAGAAGTAACAGTGTTATTGGGAATACAAAAATTGGTAATCGTATGACAACATAAAGATTGAGATTCAACATTGTTGCAGACATAATCTTGAAGTCGTATAGGAGGTTAATGAATTCTTATGGATCTTCTGGTATTATCGTCAACAACAAGAGTTGGAGATGAGGGTACAGGAGGAATAACAGAAGGAACAATTGCATTTGGAGATAAAAGGGTAGAATTGGAATCTGAAAAATCGGTTGAGTTAACAGGTGTATGAGATGGTATGGATGAATTGTTTGGTTTGGGTAATGAGTGTAAAGGAAATATGTCTTCAAAGAAGACAATATCTCTTGTAATGTGAATATGTTTGTTAACAAGATTTAAAACCTTGAAAGCCTTTTTTCCAGTTGGATAGCCGATTAAAACACATGGATGTGACCTGGACATAAATTTGTCCCTGCCAACAACTGGAGCTGTAGTGATGAAGCAAAGACACCCAAAAGCTTTTAAATGAGTGAAATCAGGTTTTTGATTCATGAGTTTTTCATAAGGAGTCAAATGATTAAGGACTTTTGTGGGCATTCTATTGATAAGATGGACTGCAGTCTTAACGCATTCTGTCCAATAAGCAATGCCTAAACCGGACTGAAAATACAAGGATCTAGCTACCTCAAGGATGTGTCTATGTTTCCTTTCTACTAGACCATTCTGTTGAGGTATGTGAGGTGTTGACTTTTGATGGATGATTCCCATGGATTGAAGAAAAACTGTCCCATCATGGCTAGAATCGAGCTCAAAGGCATTATCTGTTCGAATGGCTTTTATATTTTTCTGAAATTGAGTTTTAACAAAGGAAATGAAGTTCTTAATCATAGTGAAGGCATAGCTTTTGTTGGTCAACATATGAACCCATGTATGTCGGCTAAAGTCATCCACAATAGTGATAAAATATCGAAAACCATCATGAGATAAGTGTTTGTAAGGTCCCCAAACGTCAACATGAATTAGGTCAAAAGAATGAGAAGTAGTGGAAACACTCTTAGGGAATGGAAGTCGGTGTTGCTTTGCTTGAAAGCATATTTGGCATGAATCAAGAGTGTGAGTATGTGTGTTGTCAATAAGAGAAAGCAAACGTAGTTTATTGACAGGAAGATGACCAAACCTTCTATGTCACATGATAGCATTAGAAGGATTTTTTATTACAGTAAAAGATGAATTAGAAACAGGATTCAACAAAGGATTCAATACAGAAAAACAAAAAGAAAGATCTTTTCGTATTACATCATGATCAAAAACATAGAGATCATTTAATCTTTTGCCAAAGTTTCCAAGAGCAACTTTATGCTTTACTGAAAGGTCCTACAACAGACATTGAGAATCAGTAAAGATGGCAAAAGTTTTTAAATGAGATTTAAGTTTGGGGATAGAAACGAGATTGTATTTGAAAGAAGGCACATAAAGGACATTTCGAAGAGTGAGAGACTCATGTAGTTGTACATTACCAACAAATGATACAGTAGTGTCATTCCCATTAGGAAGACAAATGAATTGAGTCTGTGAAAGTTTGAACAAAGATGAGAAAAGAGACTTGTTAGAGCATATGTGGTCTGTTGCTCCAGAATCAACTATCCAGGACAAATGTTGCTTTAGAAATGGTGAAGTCTTGTAAACATTTGCAGCAAAAATCTTAAAATCAAATGGTTTACCTTCAGGTTGCATTGCACCATCAGTAATTGAGGAAGAAGAAGTAGTATTAGGTGAGACTGAGTTGGTGTTAAGAAGTTGAAGCAACTGTTGATATTGATCTTGAGAAATCATTGAAGAATTCGTATTCACAACATTCTGAACACTAGGTTTAACTTCTTCTTTTTTGCTTTTTGTGAATTTGAAATTGGGTGGAAATCCAATGAGTCTGTAGCATCGAGCTTTAGTGTGGCCTGATTTCTTACAGTGGTTGCATGTGAGGGACTTCTTAGAACCATTAGAATCAGAGGAAACTTGAAAAGCAATTGTATCAGTTCCTAAAGTAGAAGGAATGTTGATGCCTCGTTGTCGTTCTTCCTGAATAATAAAAGAATAGGCCGTGGAAATGCTTGGAAGGGGCTTCATCATGAGGATATGTCCCCTAAGTATCTTATATGAGTCATTAAGGCCCATTAAAAGCTAAATTAGCCTTTGGTCCTCAAAGAATTGAAGGATTTTGGTTGCAGATCCACAGGTACAAGGAGGAATAGATTGAATCAAGCGAATCTCATCCCAGATCTTGGTGAATTTAGTGAAGTATGAAGAGAAATCATCTATACCTTGAGAGAGAGAGTACAATTGTTGTTGCATCTGGTACAATAAAGCGCCATCAGCTTGTTCATAACGTTGAAGTAAGTTTTGCCAGACTTCAGCAACAATAGAGAAGAACAAGAGACTATCATCAATAGTTTTGGAAACAGAGTTGAGAATCCAACTTATAACCATGTTATTAGCTCGGCTCTAGTGATTATAAGTAGGAGAGGTTGATTCAGGTGCTAGAAGTGTACCATCGATGAAGTGAATTTTATTTTTAGCAGAAAGTGAGACAATCATGGATCGCTTCCATGAATTGAAGCCGATTCCATCAAAAGGAGTGGATACAAGAACTGAATTTGGATTGTCTGAAGATCCAATGTAAAGAGGGCTTGAAACATCAATGGAATTGGAATTGTTGGACGAAGGGCTAGAATCTGCCATGATTATGCAGAAAACAGAGGTGAAAAGAAAGAAAGAGAAAAAAATCAATGGAGGAATTGAAGATCGAACTTCAGTCTGATACCATGTTATCACAAACGAGAGAGAAGAAAGAGAGAGAGAGCTGAGTGAAGGACTGTTCTCATTAGTGTATGTACATAATACAACGAAGAAAATATATATACACGACATAAACTAACTGATCTAACTGTTCTAACAAACTTCAATAATAAAAGACGAAACTACCCCTGAACTAATAACTAACAAAACTGTTAATCGGTTGAGTCTTTCAAAGTCTGGATCGAGAAGTTAACGAATATCACGGATGGTGAACAAATACATTCATGGGAAACGATCTCGTGTGTTTGTGGACATGTAATCACGAGGTTGATAATTTGTTTTTTGGTAGGAGATAAAAGAAGAGTATGTGGATATATGATACTTTTCAATATGTAATGAATAACTTTTTTAAAATCTATATATTTTATTATCGTTCAAAATCGTTGGATAAAAATTTATTATATAGAATCAACTTAATTGTTAATTAACACTATCAAGCAATTTACCTTATCATCTCTAGTAAAATTAACATGTTACGTTTTTTTATAGATATTTAATTTCAGCATCATATATGTTTGGGAGGAAGCATGGTCACATGGGAGCAACCAATCATGAAAAATACTAATAAGACAATGAGAGAGGATTTGGTGGAACCACATAAATGTTTCCACCTATTTTTAGAAGCCTTTTTCTTGCATGATGGCTTTGTTATTATTATTTTATTGTAAAAATAAGATAATACATAGTTATTCGGTTATAATATACTTTCAAAAACAAAATATAAATGAACAATTCAATCATTAATGGAGCAAAAAGTTATATATATATATATATATATATATATATATATATATATATATATATATATATATATATATATATATATATATATATATATATATATATATATATTTAAAAAGAAAAAACCGGTCATGAATGCCAGATACAAAATATCAGCGTTTAACAAAAAATGGTATATATTTATTAGTTAGGCGAACATGTACTGATTACAGAAAAACTCACTTCAATTTTCTTGTTTTTTAATTTTTAGGCTTATATTTAAAAATAAAAATCTAAGTTTAGAAAACTCATACTTTTTTTGTCATCTATAGATAAACATACATATCAATATATAAAACAATTTTACATTCAACTCATTCAGAGTTATAGTGTGAATCCGAATTATATCCAATTTTTACACATATTAATATACATATAAATTAATATTATACCCGATTTTTTTCAATAAGTTGTTATCGTTTATGTGTGAATTTTGAGTAAATTCATTTATGAATATTAGTTAATTCAATCGTGTATGATCAAAACTTTGAAATAGTAAAAACAAAAATATAAGTTAATTTACTTGAACTCACATGTGACTTTGGTCAAACTCATATACGAATTTAGTCAGATTCACATGTGAATATGAAAATTTATCTGAATTTATATGAGTTATTAATGAACAATTGATAAAGTCGGAAAAAATAATTTTAATTTCCATTCACATATGAATTATTTATCATAAAATTTGGGTATAGTTCAGATTAATGAGACTCTGAACTGAAATTTTGAAGAAATAAAAGCTTTATTGTACATTGATATTAATGTCTATTGAAAAAAAAACAAAAAATTATGAATTTTGATACAATTAGTTTCTTTCGATAAACATTTCAAAAATTTAGAAAAAACAAACAAAAAGAGTGGATTTTTATAATCAGGTACATAGACGTCCATCGTAAGTGAAATAATGTATGGATGAGCTATGTTTATTGGTTTCTTATTCTTTTTATTCTCTATTGAACATATATATATATCTCTCTCTCTCTCTCTCTCTCTATATATATATATATATATATATATATATATATATATATATATATATATATATATATATATATATATATATATATATATATATATACATTCTTAACAGAATTTTCGTTTTCTTCATCAAAATATTAGTTGATTTTTAGAGAATCATTTTTTTTAAATCCATTCTTGCAGAATAACATTCTTTAATTGAATGTCATAGAAAAAACATTATGAATATCCATTCTTGATAGAAAAAACATTATGAATATCCGTTCTTAAATAATAACCTTATGAATATCCATTCGTGACAGAATGACATTCTAAAAAATAGCATTCTGAAATATTCATTCTAGTAGAATGATATCTGAAAACACGTTATTATTGACAGAGTGGTATAGAAAAAAACATTCTATAAACTAAAATACAACAAAATGATAACATTCTTGAACTAAAATACATCCCAAAAAAATTATGAAAGAATAACATTCTGAACTATCCATTCTGATAGAATTACATAAAAAACATTTCTCTTTTAACATGAATTCTGATCAAATCCTTTGTATCCATGTGTATTCTGATTATAGAAATAAGAAAATCAAAACCTTGAATTCTAGGTTGTAAGGTTGATTGATATCAGTTTCACTACTTCCGCTTTCATGCCTTTCTCATTGTCATGAAACTGGTTGTTGGAAGATGATGAAGGCAGCAGGGTGATTGTTGTGTGTGTTTCCACCGTAGAAGACATTGAGGTTGATGCAGTGTTGAGGCAAGCTATACGAGATGATGATGGTGGTAGGTTGCATTGGTGTGTCATGGTTAGTGTATGTGAAAGCAGAATGGTTTGAGCATGTAGCCTATTCTATGATGGTGGCGATTACAAGTTGACGGCGGTGATTAGTTTGTGGTGTTACCGGAGATGGTGGATCGAAGGTGGTGGATCGCTGGAATTGGCGTAGGGTTTCTAAGCTTTGGGATGGAAGGTTAAGATAATCAATATGTTAATAGAGGTAGTTACCAGTTTACTATAATTATAGGGCTCAATTTACTATAATTATAGGCATTATTTTAAATATTAATTAACTGATTTAAATATTGGGTATTACCCTTGGTGATTCTAGGCTTCTGATTGGGTATTACATCCACACAATAATTATAGTTCTTAATATATATATATATATATATATATATATATATATATATATATATATATATATATATATATATATATATATATAACATTTTTATACAATATGATTACAATAAGAAATTATGTTTGGGTGAGAATTGCTAAAAATGATTCTAAAGACTTGTTTGATAAAGATTCAATCGAAATTGCCAATATCCCTAATTTTGATCTTCATTTTTTAGTGTCGTATCGAAATTTTTTTTTTTTTTTTGATTCTGAGTCGATTAGTTAATGTTATTTCTTATTTAGCCTTATTTCCACCTCGATTCCCATACTTGAGATGTTATGGCATGAGACAATGCCTTCTCGCACCATTATATGACATTTCTACAAATTTAACACTTCACGAGATTCCCTACATCGTAACAATTAGTTCAACTATAATTGTTTATTCAATTTACACTCAGTTACAACTACATCCTCAGTCACAATCAACTATGTCTAACGGTAATAAGTATCACAATCAACTATGATCTAATCAATCAGCTACACCTATAATAACCCGAAATCACTAATTCATTCCCTTCTTAACCTCTCATGGTATCGAGTATTAATGACTCACCACCACACCC